>JAJLTN010000181.1:0-30105 GCA_030568215.1 Lipomyces kockii
GAGAATATTATCAGTATTCTCGTAGGACGATGACGAGGAAGGGCAGAAGCAGCAGCGGGGAAAGATGGCCATATTTATAACGAGGCACAGAGGGTGCGCGAGTGGGTGACGGCATTCGACCTGTGGGACTCCAGAGTCTTGGCAAGCGCTGTCAGCATTCGAATAAATTTATCAATTAATTGCATGACTAATTTAATTTGCTGTCTACGGCGCGAATCCACGTCCGAGCGCGGTCATCTTACACTGAAATTGGAGTACAGAGACGTCTTGCAGTAGCCATTGTCGGATCCATGGTCCCCAATGACGCGAACAACCACTCACTATTGGCAAACCCTCGAGAGGATTCGAAAAAGCGCTGTCTCCAGAATCCAATATCGTCTGGGCCACTGTGGATGTTTAGTGGCTCGCTAATTGTGGATGCGAGAGAAACGCGTTGTTTAGTTGACGTGTTCTGGTGGACGGGACCGTCGGCGAGAGCGTGCCAGCATTCGATCTGTGTAACCCCAGAGTGCTGGCAAGTCGGTTCGAATGTGAAACATTAATTGATTAATTAATTAATTGCATGAAATAACTGAAGTTGCATGAAATAGCCGAGCTTGTTTTCAGCGCGAATCTGCGTCTGAACGTGATTGTCCTGTATGGCGAATGTGAAGAGACGGCTCTCAGCCGACAGTATCCGATTACTATGGCGCAGCCACTCACTAGAGTACGCGAAAACACTGGCTCCAGACGTCTATATCAGCCGGGACATTGTGGATGGTTTGATAGTAATAATAATAGTGCATCGCGAACAGAGGGACGCGTCGACGCGTTGGAAACACTGACGCGCGACGCGCAGATGAACTGCCAGCCCCAATAATGCTGGTCGACAGCGAAGTCAGTTCGTGGCCCAGTACTCGCATTTACGCAAACAAGCAAACGTCATCAAATTTCTCCATTATTAACTACTAGAAGAACATCGCGAGCAACCTAGCAATAAAAGCAACGCAAAAAATACAAATTAAACATTAAATATCATTCCGGCCCTGACGCCGTCGTTTCTTGTGGAGCTTGTCCAGCCCTACAGCTGCTGCACTCACGTGCTTTGAGTTGTATCCCGGGTCCAGCCTGGACAACTCCGCATCGCGCTCAGCAAGCAGTTGCTCCATACGCCTTGCGACAAGGGGTTGATTGATCGAGTGCCGTTCAAGGAGTTCGATTAGTGCGGATGTCGAACTCATCCCCACATGATACATGGCTAATCGTTGTTGTCAGCATGAATCTACCACCTGCAATTAGGCACAACGAGGAGAATTTGATTCTTTGTGGATGTATTCCCGGACCAAAGCAACCTGATGATCTTACGTCATTTCTTGGACCTCTGATTGAGCTTGAACGGCTTTCCGTGGATGGGTTCCAATGCTATGATTCATTCGATATTAAAGATATAACCAAGAAGGCACATTATGCTTGGTGACTGGGGACCCGGGGACCCGCCAGCAGTGGCAAAGCTGATGGGAATGCGGGGCCACAATGCAAAACTTCCAAGCCGGTATTGTAATGCTGAATTTGAAGCATACGATGATGGTGCTGGCCATCACATTCCTTGTAAAACTCATCATTGTCCACCAACAATGCAAGAGGATTTAAAGACTCAGCTTCAGATGCTTCCTCGTGGACCAGGGGAAGAGAAAGACAAGGCAGGTCAAAACCTAGGAAGAACCAAAAAGAGCGATTCTCAATACAGTAATCGTCAAGCCAAGAACAGAACTGGAACAGGTTCCAACAGAACATCATGATCTCGAAGCAGCGTTTTTGAAAACCAATGCGGACCAACTTCCACCACATCGATTGTACGACCATCGTATCGAACTAAGATTATCAATTACAATGGACTTCATCACCGATCTACCACTAAGCGAAGGGCACGATGCGGTTTTAGTCGTTGTCGATCGTTTCATCAAAATTGCGCATTTCTTACCAGTCACCAAAACGATTACCGCAGAACAATTCGCGGAATTATATACGCAGCGCATCTTCCCCCTACATGGCGTTCCCCAAGGTCACGCCCCTCATCCTTGCCACGGCTACAGGCACTCTACTGGCCCGATTCCTTCCTTCTTGATGTCATGCATCTTATTCTGGAGGGAGTGGCAAAGAAGACTTTGAGATCTGGCATGAGAAGGATTATTCAGGTGTATGGGACCTTGAAGGGATCGGAATTGATACGGTTAGGAGCAGCAGGACAATACCCACAGATCTACTACGACATCCAGCTAATATTGCAAAGCCTATAAAAGCTCTAAGGCTGATGAATGGCATGGATTCATAGAGCTTTTAGCCCAGCCATTATTACCGGGAAGAGCCGACAGAAAGGAACAGCAGAACTACAAGCTCCAGCACGCATCTACAAGACAGTAGTGTCAGAGAACATCATGCCAGATGATCTGTCTTGACATCTCTCAGTTTTGTCAATCTTATCAAGGACATGCAAGGCGGAAAGGCTGCACCTCCAATTTTCACCGTATGCATCACCGTGCACATTGTGTCAAGCTTAATGTCAGGCTACTGGCAGTTTACCATGGAGAAAATGAATGGCAACTTGACCAGATGGCTCACTGGCAGGAAGCTACTGGATGTGAATCTGCCGAACATTCTTCTTGTCAGAGAAAAGTTCAGAATGCTGCGCGATCTCTATGACTTCCCACTTTCCATGAAGGAGTATTCGTTGTCACTTCAAGAACAGACATTAGAGCGCGCTAAGGATCTCTTAGGTTCCAACAAGGAGGGATTGATTTTGAATGAGTCAGGTGATGAAGCTGCTGCACTCGGTTATTTCTTGCAAATGCGTGATATTAGGCTTCCCTGATCTCATATCTGCGATGGCACTATCCTATATACCTCCTTCGCTACTGCGAATGGCATCGCGATAGGGTCAATGGCTTCAACCACCAATGAATTCTCAACGACCAGTTTTTGGAACCTCAAATATTGGTCCTCCTTATTAAGCATCGTGGGGCAGCAAGAACTGCAAGAATTCTGCCACGTTTCACATCACAACATTTTGGCAATCTTATTAATAAAGTTGCAAAATATGATATGATATTCTGACTAAATCGACAATTCAAAACCAACAAAAATAATAATATTATAGAAGTGAACGAGTCCGGAACCATCCATCAATGACATACCCACCAAGAACACGAACATCAATCCATATACTCAAAAAAATCAAACAAACAAACAAACATCAAACATCAATATTAATAATACAATTATCCTGAACCAGGCACTGGCACCAGTTGCTCGAACTCGGCGTTGATGGACTGCAAAGTAGCGTCATCGAACAGTAGCTTTTTCTTCACTCTTCATGTGCCGAAGAAAGGCGCACTTCCCACTGCACCGCAGCCAGTGCTGCTGTGGATGACGATGCTCTCCTGGAAGCACTTTTGTCGAGAGCGGTACGTGATCTGAAACGCCTTCTTATCGTTCTTGTACCTAGCTGCTCCCGACGCAAATGCCTTCAGGAGGTCATTCATCGCAGCGTCCCGGATGTCGTAAGGAGTCTCCTCGAGCCAGGGCTTTTTCAACAACTCTACCACCTCTTTATTAATCGCGCTGGCTCTCAGCGCCTTCTTCGATTTAGGGACACCCTCATCCATTATGGCGCGCAGACATTCGTTGTATGTCCAACGTGCCGCCCCAATCCACTTCACCAGAATCTCCTTCTCCTCCGCCGTGGGGTACAATCTGTACCTCTTGGCCTTCGACGCGGATACCTTTTCTGTCCATGGCTCCTTCACGTCGGCACCGGAAGACCACGAGAGAAATTACCCCAACCGTGGGCAATTTTCTCCGACCCACATTCGTTGGCGTCGAGGGAAGAGGAAGGCAACCACAGTTGCTTACTTACTTCCGCCGAAACGCTGTTCCAAAATGCCTTGGGGATGCAATTTCTGTTGTTGCTTCTGTTGTCGTGTCTCTTGTTGAGCCATCGTTATTGGCGTGCGGAAGGAGTGGGTAGATGAATAAAGTAATTGTAGAACAATGTGGGGACGGAGGCGAGAGGGTAGATAGAAAAATCAGATGAGAACAGCAGCGGCGGGGACATGCGGGAGTATTTATAATCAGATGAGAGGCACAGAACAGAAATAGCCCGCGGTCTGGCGACTGGTGGATTAGTGTTACGCGTAGGTCGACATTGAGTGATTTGTTCAGTTGAGGTTGCCGTTCCGTGTTCGGTGGGCGCTTCCGTGACCTCTCGGTTCTTCCGTGATCGAATTCAGAAACACAAAGGAGTAGGGGGAGAGTGCGGCTCAGGTAGTGAGCCCGGCCAGGGGCATGACAGTGCCCCTGCGGTCAGCCACATTTCATTTCATCAACCCCTGTCCGCGTCAAATGATCAGCCACGATTCAACAAACGCCTGTTTTCTTTTCTAGCTTCCGCTACCAGCATCGTCGACGTAAGCAAATCACGCACTTACGATCGGCCCGGCCCTTGTTTGATTGGACTCCAATTAGTTTGCGCGACACGTCGCACAAGGTCCCAGGTAGTGAGTGGGTCGGCGTAGCAAAGGGATTTTCCACGGCGCCACTAATTAAGCTGCACCCTGTAAACTTAAGCTGTCGGTCCCTCCTTGGAAAGAGTCCGGAATATGGTCCCGTTACAAAAACACTCTTTTCTCAACCGGACCGCACATGTGCTGTGTGGTTCAGTGCACGCCGCTGCTGATACCTGATTGATGAGATTGTCGAACAAATGAGACGCTGTTGGTCTGGGCAACGGCCGATATGACTGTTTATATCCCTTTCGGCCCGGCAATGATTCATTGCAAATATACTTCATTACAGCGGGACTGCCTCTAGTTGATAGTTTTAATGTGTAGACTGTCATGCGCCAAAATGTGCAGTGAGAACAGACTGTCTCCTCCAGTGTTTCCGCTTACAAGTAACATTCTAATCGGGATTGTTTTATTATACGAAGTATGAATTCATCAATTTCAGATGCTTTGAAATCCGCGCGAAACAGCAATCGACCCAAATAATTCACAAGGCTGACGCTAGCGATCTTAAGCACAACGGAATAGACGAATACGTAATTGTTCAAAATAGCACTTTTTTCGGTCCTTAGGTCGGAAACAAAGTTTAACCATAATATTTACAAGCACTATACGCGGCAATATTCACGACATCGCCTCATCGGAATCATCTCCCTCCTCGTAATCAGGGTCCAGTATTCCCTCCGCGTCTTCTCTATTAACAAATCTGTCTGCAAATTCATCCTCATCGTCCTCCTCTTCCGCATCTGAAATTGTCTGAGCTTGGTCATTCTTCGTCTTCGGCTTTGATTGATTATTGAGACCCATATCTTTCATCAGCTTATTCAAACTTCGTTGCCTCTCCGCTTCCTTTTCTTTCTGTCGCTCTCGGATCATCCGCTCCATTTCCGCTTTGTAGTCCGTATTAAATTCTTCTACCTTGCGATCCACTGCCTCAAAGAAATCGTCAATTCCAGCACCAGTGTACGCCGAGACGCTGACAACATCCAAATGCCGATAAAACTCTTCCAGCACCAAACTCATAGAATTCATCAGAGAATTCATGTACCCACTCCCTCCTTCCGGATTATTCTCGTCGTCGTCCAAATCCTTCAGCGCGGCTTGAAAGCTCTCAAAATCAGTCATCCATTCTGTCGCAAACGATGCATCAGCCGCATCAGTCTTATTGAACACTATGATCAATGGCAACTTCGTCTTGTACAAAATCGAACAAGCGTATAGCATATTCGACATAAACGTCGCCGGCGACGTAGTCCGTGGAGTATCAACTATATATGCGATAACTGTGGGTATCGCTGAGGCCAGAGCATCTAGTAATATAGTTCCCGAAGCGGACCTTCGAATCAAATTAACTCCTCTCCATACTCCCAATACCGTTTCCTAAGCATACCATACAAAGCATTCAATTTGACCAGGAGTGTCAATGAGGACATGTGATACTGATTTTGCTCGCTGCTCAACAATGCCAAGTACTTGATCTATCTTTGTAGCGAAGAGATTGAGTGACGTGATGATCGCACCATTGGGTCCGAGATTATATCTTCATTTATAAGCTACTGTCCACAGGTAATCTCATATCTAAACAGAAATACGCACTGTTTCATAACTTCCTTATAATTCACCGAGTCTCGAATATCGATATTTGCGCTAAACGGAACATTCAAAACCGCTGGATCCAGGTTCAGGATATATGGTGGCGTATCCCTCGCGTGTAAATGAGAATTTAACCGCTGCATAAACGTAGTCTTTCCGGATCCTATTTGTAACATGTTAACACTTTTGCCTTGCCGGTATTTGTCATGTCTTTCCATTGTGGCAAGGATTATATAAATCGACGTACCCGCCATGCCGATGCACACCACTGCCGGTGTTGTCATTTTTAATACCGGTGTTCCCTGCTCTTCCTTATTATAGCAGAAAGATTGAATAGTAGTTGGTTTGGGAGGGCGGCTTCAGGGAAGGCAAATGTGATAAATCTATTATCCTCCTCACGTGAATGGAACAGAGAGCTGCTAGAGCAAACTGCAAAACTACAGCTCACTGCCGGGTAACTTCTGTAAGGCAGCAACTTTAAATGCCATCCATCTAGAAATCAATCCGGGAGTCTGAAAAATAAGAATTCAGCATTGACTTCTACTACAGCCTAGGGATCAATATATCTGTGCTGTGAGGGGGTTACGCTGTAAAAATAATGAGGCTAGTATTCTTGTTCTTGGTTCTTACCTTTTTGTGCTCTACGGCGGTCGCAGCGTGGAGTGACAAGGACCACGAAATATTTAGACTCAAGGAGGAGCTCGAGAAACATGAAGGCAGAGGCACCACCTTTTACTGTGAGTGTTCTTGTCATATATGGTCTAGTTCGTCAGGGGGTTACTCTCTTGTAGAGAGGATGTGATGTGCTAATAATGGGTTTGCAGCATTTCTGGAGCTTGAGAACGGACCGGGATCCACGCCCGATCAGATAACGAAAGCGCAAGGACCACCATGTCTCTGTATCGTTACGTAGATGTGAAAAGCTGACTTCTCTAGATATCGCAAGCGGTCGAGACAATTGCACCCCGATAAGAACACTTCTAAAGAGGCCACGGATCGTTTTGCCCGACTTGGCCTCATCGCAAACATCCTCCGCGGGCCCGAAAAGGAGCGATACGATTTCTTCCTTCAGAAGGGATTTCCTCGGTGGAAAGGGACTGGATACTACTACGCCGTATGTTATGATCACTGCTTTGAGAATCCCAGGACACGGAGAACCAGCTGACTTCTGCTCTAGCGATTTCGTCCCGGTCTGTTCACCGTCCTCGTATTTCTCTATTTAATCGGCAGCGGTGCTCATTATCTTATCCTCAGTATCACGGCAAACAACGAACGCTCGCGCATGCAACGGTATATTTCAGAATGCAAGGCTCAGGCGTGGCCAAACGGATTCCCGCCAGCCGATTCGTCGAAGCGAAAGGTTATGTACGAGAATGGCAAAGCCTTTATGGTCTATCCTGACGGCACGGTCTGGATTGTAGACAGCGCAACTAATGAAGAGTATATGCTTGATGTGACTGAAATTGAGTTTGCCTCTTGGAGGAAGACAATGCTGTTCCGACTGCCTCTCTGGTTGTGGGACATATCTCTCAGACGATACATCAAATTTTTAGAGAAAGAAGAGCATAAGCTTTCGAGGAAGACACCTACAAAGTCTACGGCAACAAACGGGACAGACGAACCGGAGAAGTGGTCTGGTCAGGATGATATTAAGAAGAAAGTTCTGGGCGATGGGAAGGTCGTGGGCCAGGCTTCAAATATTGCTGGAGGGCGACGAAGAAGGCGGAAGTAAAGAGGAGCGTCATATGACTGTTACGATTAGGTAGAACGTTTATATTAAAAGTTATGCATTATCTGCTCCACAGTTCGTTTTGTTTCGCTGATTTGTGAACGAAAGACCAGCCATAATCTTAGTGCGTATGATTCAATCGATCGCCTATGTCTCCGACACTGTTCCAAGAGTTAGAACGGCTACAAAAGGACTGAGATTGGCAACATACCCAGGTATAATATATCCATGTGACGAAAGGACAGTATCAAGTGCTCCACAATAGACCTCGACTCCTTCTGGCCACTCATTCGCAGCTCTCGTGACACCCTCCTCAGACACGACAATAGACACGAAGATGATTTTCTTAGCCCCCCATTCTCTATGTATTCGTCAAGACCATAGGTTCCATTTCGTGTGATCAATATAGATATACGTACTTTAACGATTGGATCACGGCTGAGGCCGTGCCACCTATCAAATCAGTTAGATAGATTAGCATGCAACTAAATATAGCTCCGTACCAGTGGCAATAACGGGATCAAGCACAATAGCAACGTCAATTGATTGACCATTTTTCAGTACCGGCAATTTATTGTAGTACTCAATTGGAGAGAGAGTCGTTTTGTCTCTATAGATACCGAGGTAATGTATTGGCACATTCTCGAACGGTAGAATACTCAGGAACGCGTCGATCATGGAGAGACCAGATCGCAGAATCGGGACGAGGACTACGTTGGATGGCGATACCCCTGTCACATTATATTGCTCCTGAAGAGGAGTAACGTCAAACCCTTCAGAGACAGCAGAAAAGGTATTCTGATTGAGGGCCACGACAGCTAGAATTGACGCTATTGATGTCGTTAGAGCTCGCGTCTTGTGGGAATCGGCAGAGGCGGACCGCAGCCGGGATACCAATGATTGGAGCAGTGGATGAGTGGATACGTGAACATTGTCCGGAAGTGACATGCTTTCAAAAAGTGGCAACAGCGCTACGTGGATATATTACGGATAGATTCGTAAGTAATCGGAATTCAATAATAATGCGCGCTTGGTTCTCCGCATCGATGCTCGCGAACAGTTGGCCCATCGTGGAACTGCGCGGCTCAGGGTTAGGTTAATTATTAGGGAGATGTACCTGGCCCTAGTGCTGGAAGCCGCGATGATTCAGTCACCATCTCTAACTAAACTTGTTGGAAGTCATCTCATGCCGCTACTCCTTGGCTGGATTACTTGCGCATCATACAACCGGCCTCAACACATTTGCAAATAATAATCGGGATTCTGTTGAATGCTTTAAGATGACAGTAACCGATCCGGCGAGCTATCTAAGAACTCTTCCCGCCGTTCGTGAGAGAACGCGGCTGGTGATGGATAAAGCTAAAGTCAATCGACTAACCAACTTCGACTTCGACTTCACCAAATTCGATGAAACTGTTGAGTTCGTCGCAAGTATTATCCAGCGCGACTTTGCGCCGAATTACAGCAAAATCCCACCGCACGGCAGGTGGCAGCACTTCGACGTCGGTGGTGTCTCCCGGATTCAACGGCTTGTGGACTCTTGGTCGGGGGTAGATGACACTGAAATTGCGAAGCGTCTGGTTGACTTGTTTTTGGTTTCTGTCCTACTAGATGCTGGTGCCGGAAATAAATGGGTGTTCCATGAACCTGGAAACATGGCTGGTTTGTACGGACGCAGCGAGGGCCTGGCAGTTGCGAGTCTCTACCTGTTTATGGACGGTCTCTTATCTTCAAACCCATCCAACCCGTACCAAGTTGATTCTACAGCGCTGAAATCAATAACAGTTGATACTGTCTCGAAAGCATTACAGCATTCATCCGGAAATCCTTTGGCAGGCATGGAAGGTCGTGCCGAGTTGTTACAGCGTCTAGGGTATGCATTAGAAGAAGAAGTCAAATACTTTGGACCTGATGGCAGACCAGGAAATATGCTCGGTTAGTCACCTATTATCGTAGTTTTAAAATTGTTCTTATATGAAATATAGAATATTTGCTTGAGACTTCTACTCCTAGCGCAGAAGGCAAACACACGATCTCGGTCGCGACAGTTTGGGACGTGATTATGACAGGTCTCAATCCAATCTGGCCCAAAGGTCGAACCGCCCTGAACGGAGTTTCACTCGGTGACGCGTGGTCATGTTCGTCAATGCCTCAAGATGGTAAAGATTGGGAAACGATTGTGCCGTTCCATAAACTGAGCCAGTGGCTCTGTTATTCTATATTAGTTCCGCTAGAACTCTATGGCAATATTACATTTGCAGGGAAGGAATTGCAAACTGGTCTACCAGAATACCGGAACGGTGGCTTGTTTGTTGATACGGGCGTCTTGATATTAAAGCCTGAGATATATAAGCAAGGAATTACAAACAATTCAAATTTCGGGCTGGAGACGTTGGAAGCAGTGCCAGTATTTGCCGCGGACGAGGATGTAATTGTTGAATGGCGTGCTCTTACCGTCGGATTACTCGACCTTCTGCTTCCAGCTGTTAACGAAAGGCTTGGAATTGCTGGGACTAAAGACCAGTTGATACTGGCACAGCTACTTGAAGCTGGATCCTGGAAAGGCGGTCGTGAAATTGCAGCAAAGAAACGACCCGAAAGTAAAGGCCCTCCGATCGCGATCAGGAGCGACGGAACGTTGTTCTAAATTGTATATATCACAGGGATAATTGTATCAATAAGACTTGCACTGGGATTTCGATAATAGAGGGAAACGGACTCTGTCTATATTCGCTTTGTTGTCATTGAATGCTGAAGTCCAAGTTGAAGTGGGTGATTCAGGGGTAACCCATATCAAGGTGGCGCAGCAATAGAGTTGAGTGGCGCATTGGTGTGGCTGGGTTGCTAGTTGCGGCCAACGCAACTCGAGTACATTATCAGGACGCGGCCGGAGACCTACGAAGCTCGTTAGACCTATATTTTCTATCCCTTGATTCCGATTGTTTTAAAATCCTGCAGAGCTCGATAGCTGGCTAATATGTACCAGTCACAGAATTCACGAAATAACACGGCGGTTCGGCGGCTGATGACTGAATATAAGCAGTTGATCAGTGAAGCCCCCGATGGCATCTCTGCTGGCCCAATAGACGAAGAGTAGGGATATCACTTGATAGATTACAAGGCAATTTATGAATACTGATTGATGCCTATTAGTAATTTCTTTGAGTGGGAGTGCTTGATTCAAGGACCTGAGGATACGCCATTTGAAGGTGGCGTCTTTCCAGCTACCCTCACGTTTCCTAAGGTGCGTTGATATGATTCTTCTTGCTTGGCCTTTCTAGATTGACCGTTTTGTAAAAACTTTGACTAATTGCATTAGGATTATCCGCTAAGCCCGCCAGCTATGAAGTTCACGTGTGATATGTTCCACCCAAATGGTAAGAGTATTTGGACCAGCGTTGTCCAATACATCGTGCTTAACTAGATAAATGTAGTGTATAAGGATGGTACCGTGTGTATCTCTATTCTACATGCGCCTGGAGATGATCCTAATATGTACGAATCTGCGTCTGAAAGATGGAGCCCGATACAGTCTGTAGAGAAGATCCTAATCAGCGTCATGAGCATGCTGGCTGGTAAGTAGTCTTTCCGCTCAGACAACTCGTATTGCAGATAATTTTCAAATGCTGATGTCATGCTGTAGAGCCTAATGATGAGAGCGGTGCCAACATCGACGCTTGCAAAGTGTGGAGAAATGATCGTGCCGAATATAATAGGATGGTCAAGGCGAATGTGCGCAAAACGCTTGGCCTATAGTGCCCGGCGTATTTGCCAAATACAGGACCGAATATATTGAAATAAGATGTTAGCAACGATTTTGTGTATAGTTTTCCTCGGTTATATAGTCGTATCGCGGGTGGTGTATTGCTTTGCGGCGTTTTTGTTTGGTCTCTCTTCAAAGGTACTCTACAGCTTGTGGGGATATTTATAGCTAGGGAACGTAACATCTCTTGTTGACCTGGTTTTGCTTAAGTAAAGCTCCTAGTAATCCATAAACTGTAGCTTCATTTAGATATTATCGGTCTATATCCCATCGTCGTTGACCTGTAACTTTTCAAATTTCTCCCCAATTTCACTTGTCTGCGGTTTACTTTCACTATTTGTGGCGTCTGTTTGCGCAGGCGACGAGGCCTCTTTTTGTTCAACATCCGCATCTCCTTCCTCGTCCAGCACCTCCTGGAACCGCTGTAGCAGGTAATCGACTACATCCAGTTTCTCATTGTTCTCGGCCTGGAAGAAGCAATCCTGTCCTGCAAGATTCTTCACAAACGGATCTGCGCCACTATCGCATAACCTCTCAATAATTTTTTGATGTCCGTTCAAGCACGCCCAGTGTAATGGTGTATTTCCTGAATCATTTTGCAGTGTGACGATAGAGGCTCTGGTCTCTGATGGAGGGGACGAGAATTTAGACAGAATATATTCAACGATCTCTGTTAATTAAGCCGGTCAGTACTTACGTACTATTGCAGTCGATCAAAAAGTAAGTCAGTTCATAAATAAATGAATGTACCTAAGTGGCCATTGGCACATGCCATATGTAGCGGTGTGCTGCTGGAATATGGATCAATAGCTTGTAGTATAATGTCCGCCTCTGATTGACTCAGGTCCTTGCTTAGATGCTCGACAGTTGATTTCAGTGTGTGCAAATCATCTGCTCGAGCACAATACATCAGATCATCGATTTCCTCTTCTGTTAGTTGGCAAGGCATGGTGTTATGGTTGTTGTACACCACACACAAGGAGGCAGAGAAATTTTAGTATGACGAGCAGAAAATTCTTTTGGGAATAAGTGGATTACAGATGATGTCATAGCCAAAAACTATCAAGTCGCAAGCAACACAGCCAAAATAAGCCGGACGTAAAGTTATCATTGACAGATCACGACCGCGATGGGACCAAATTCTGATGAGCAAACCGCTATTGAAATATCTTACATAGGTGTGTAACCGGTATCTCAATCCACGATCGATGGAAGCACATATCCCCATCCAGCAATATTACCTTACCCTTTATGCGCCGGTGAGTCAAAATTTGATTTATAACTATAATACAAGACCAAACCATTTCTTCCTGATATCCATGTACAATACGGCAAGCTCGATGTCAATTTGACCGCAATAGCGTAGCCGATTCCTACACACAACTGTCATCGGGCTACACTCCGTACACAGATTAATCCGCTAACAACCACGCCCTTTTATTTCTCTCTTTCTTCTCTTGCTTCTTCTTCTTGAATTGCTGGAGTTGTTTCTTCGTCAGCTTTTGCTGTTGCCGCTCTGTCCTCAAACTCCGGCCGTCGTGCATATTCGCCGCAAGATCTACGTCGAAGTAGGCGTTCAATTGCCTTTTAGACTTGTTTTCGCCTGAGAACTCTTGGAACGGAACAATTTCTCCCTGTGGTTTGCTGTCATCGAAAACGTCGTCGCCAGAGACATCGCCATCCGTAGGAGCTCGATATGGCTGCCATTTTCCTGTAAATCGATTAAAAAATCCCCTCGCAGCGTAGCCGTTTTCTGCATCAGGCTTATTCTTGTGTAAGCTGCTTGTTTTGCTGCTTTCTGGCACCAAAAACTTCGGCTTCTCCCAAGTAGTTTCCTGGGTGATGTGATTGTAGTAATAGAATGCCTCGGTATTGGGATCCCAAATCGACTCCCAAGGGTCCTCTTCGAGCGCCTTTTCAGCTGTTGATGGAGGTGGGCCCGGTGGTAATGGAGGAGCTTCGTCGTCTTCATCATCTTCTTGTTCACGAGGACGTTTTCGTGACGGATCAGGAGAGCCTGATTCCCTGGCGTCTTCCGCAGATCCTCGACCCTTCCGCTTGTCCAATTCTGTAGCATCTTCATCCGCATCTACGACCGAGTTATCTTCATCAGAAGTGCCGGTATCGTGATTTGATTTTTCGCTGTCGGTGTCATACTTCAGCGCATCGTCGTCTTCGACATCATGCGGGCAGGAAATATCGTTATCCGACATTGTAAATTAGTGACAATGCTTCCAATAACAAGAAGATACCAAAAAATTAGCTAGACATAAATCCTTGTTGTTGGAGGAATATTACGCCACTAGGAAGAGTAGGTTGATGATAACGCCGGCAGAGAGAGTTGATCATTAGTCGTAAAACGGTGTAGTGTCTGCACAGAACTAACGGTGATGACGGAACGACCCTTGCACAGGGTTACGTTGTCGACCAGCCGACCGCACAATACGAAGCAGCGCAGCCCACAACAACAATCATTACAAAATTATTCGATATATTATTTCGGTCTACGTTGCATAGAATCCAGCGTGTGCCGACATTGGATTGACTTGCGTGGAGTTGATTTTGAAGAGGATACGTTAGGAAGACCTTGGAGTTTACCATTGATCATAAAAACCAGCTAAGTTTCCTATCAATACATTCCACAATGGCGTCAGCAATCTTTTTTCTCGATTTGAAGGGCAAGCCTCTATTGTCACGGAACTACCGAGGAGACGTTCCCATGTCGGCAGTGGACAAGTTCCCGATCCTGTTACTCGACGCGGAAGAAGAAAGCTCTGTAGTTCCTCCATGTTTCTCGCATGAAGGCATAAACGTGAGTTAGTCCTTCAATTAGCATTTAGTTTACGTGGAGATACGAGTACAGTGTTGATGGAATTAAATGGTGTGCCTAATTTCTAGTCATGATTGCTGACTCCTCCGCAGTATCTATACATCAGACACAGCAATCTATATATCTTGGCTCTTACCAAGCGGAATTCAAATGCGGCTGAGATATTATTATTCTTACACAAAGTGGTGCAGGTAAATTTAACCTCCCTTTTCTTAAGGCGTCCGTGGCGTCTGGTAGTTGCTAGCAGAGACTAACTCACACGGGTAGGTACTCACCGAGTACTTCAAAGAATTAGAAGAAGAATCGATTCGTGATAATTTTGTAATTATTTACGAATTACTGGATGAATTGATGGATTTTGGTTATCCACAGACCACAGAAACCAAGATTCTAAAGGAGTACATATCCCGTCATGGTAACCTCTAGAACATATCGTCTAACATGAATTTCATGTAGGTACATCACGCAACAGAGTCATCAGTTAGAAGTTCAACCACGTCCGCCAATTGCAGTCACAAATGCTGTTTCGTGGCGTTCAGAGGGAATCCGGTACCGCAAGAACGAAGTGTTCTTGGATGTAATTGAATCGGTTAATCTATTGGTATGTCCTACGAATTCTCGCGCCAAATCACGAGACCTAACTATTGGAATAGGTGAGCTCTACCGGAGCCGTTCTAAGAAGCGAAATTCTCGGCTCGATCAAACTTAAGTGCTACCTGTCCGGTATGCCAGAACTAAGGCTCGGTCTCAATGACCGCGTGATGTTTGAAAACAGCGGTCGGTCGTCCCGTGGCAAATCAATTGAGATGGAGGACGTCAAGTTCCACCAATGTGTACGTTTGTCCAGATTCGAAAATGATAGGACAATTTCATTCATCCCGCCTGACGGCGAATTTGAGCTGATGAGTTACCGATTGAATACACAAGTAAAACCGTTGATTTGGGTTGACTGCGCCGTGCAGATGCATGCTGGCTCCAGAGTCGAGTTTGCCATCAACGCGCGCGCACAGTTCAAGCGACGGTCGACCGCGAATAATGTCGAAATCACGATCCCCGTCCCCGACGACGCCGATACGCCGAAATTTCGGACTTCGGTCGGTACCGTGCACTACGCACCAGAGAAAGCTGCTATTGTGTGGAAAATCAAACATTTTGGCGGTGGCAAGGAGTTCACAATGCGAGCTGAGCTAGGATTGCCGAGTGTGAAAGAAACCGATCCGGATCGCAAGAAACGGCCAATTAGCGTGAAGTTCGAAATTCCATATTTCACGACATCAGGAATTCAGGTGCGATATTTGAAGATCATTGAGCCTAAGTTGCAGTATCCTAGCTTACCGTGGGTCCGATACATTACGCAGAGTGGCGATGATTACACGGTGCGGCTACCTTAGAATGGCAGAGAATGACCGATAGAAGAAAGCGTTAGAGACTGCTTAAAATGATAAATTTCTATGATCATTTATTGCCATTTTTCTGTCTTTTTGTTAATCTTTGTACATTTTGCAAAGGTTTGTTCGTGTGGATTTAGTTTCGTAAGGTTTCATGAGTGACGGTATTTGACACATTCGACTCATAGTGTAATGTATTCCAATAAACAGGAATGTAACCAATATAATACTTTCTTAGACCCATGTCATACAGAAACCCAGTGAATACAGTAGCCAATCCCAATTCCAAAATATTAGTGTTCGAAAAGTCTATAGATATCAAGAAAAACTCAGAGAAGCCGTCTAGGATCAGTTGCATCAGATAAACTCAATATCTCCAATTGCGCCTCAGATCTTGCCAGGAAGGCAACATTATCCATGTCTTCCTGCGTAACATCTAAGCTTTTACTTCAACTTGCGCATTGATGCCTGGAAATTGATGTTAACACTCTGAAAATATCGCGATTCGTCCGTGCACCGAGTACAAATCGCTCCCGGAGTTATGTGGTCGTGCTCGGTCATGAATATTATACTTTGGCTGATGTCTCGACGGATTTGGTTAATGACACGGTAGGGTAACATTTTGTCCAAATCATCCTCCCGAAGATCGATTTGAAGACTCGCCAGTGCATTATAATTTGATACTGAAACGCGATTCTTCGCTCTGGTGAACGAGGACAACATGTTGTAGACCATTTGCTTGAAATATGTACTCGCTCTTGATGAGCCCCAATCCCCACTCTGAGCGATAGCTTCAACAGAGCTATCATCCTTTTCAATCTCTGTTGGTGGGGACAAAGAGATATCTTCGTATGCAATGAATACGTCGTCCTCCTGAGCATGTAAATCTAACGGCTGGAATAAACTTGTCAAAACTTCCCTCTGCCGCGGTTCTGGATGTTTATGTGACTGTGATATACGCCGTTCTGGCGGGCCAACAATCTCGAGACTTTCAGAAACTCTTCGACCTGTAGTGGTTCTGCTAGTAACACCGTACGTGTCATCACCGACTTTTGCACACTTCACAGCTACACCATGATCGCAATCACCAATTTTTTTATCCTCACGTATAAGTGCGCGTAAATCAACAGTATTCGGATCCAAATCACTGAAAATACTCGATCGAAGGGACGATTTTCTAAACATACTATTCCTCGTGTCGTCGTTCTCTGTATCATTCTCGCAATCGTTCGCTATACAGTGATCTGACGTGTCAGATGTCAAGGAGATGTCAGTTATAGAGATTGCTTGTCGGACGAGGTTATATAGTTGCTGAGGTCCAGCATTCGTCTCAGAGACTGCGCTAGGTGAGACTTCTTCCTCGAAGAATCGGATCGAGCCACTTGACACCGGCGTAGACATCTCAGGAGAACACTGGAACTGTGGAAAGCTATGTTCAGTCGTCTCTCTGTACAAGGACTTATATCTATCTGAAACTGGTTCACCTTTTGTACCCAGAGACCGTTGTTCGCTTGAAATTGCCTCACCAGAAGAAAATTCAAACTTTTTCTCTCTGTCAAATCTATCAATCTCCGGGGTGGACGCACGCAGATGATTAACAGACATAAAATTGATCGAAGCAGCCCCAGAATTGGTGTGGGATTTCAGAAATATATTTGGTAAATTTGGCATGGCGCAAACGGATTCACGAAGTCGAAAGACACCCTCTACATTTTGGCCAGTGGAAAAATTTGCGGGCGACACTTCCGATCCTGTGACAAGTTCTGGCGGTGAATTGCCGGCATCAACGGTATGCTCATCGGTTTGATCCGTCATGGTGCTTGGCGATGGCATAGGGCCAAGCTCAATGATACCTGCGGCACTTGATGATGGAGATCGAGTTGTGGCACATAATACACGACTAAGAGTGTATGGCTTCGCTTGCGCTCTCGTAGGATGGAATCGCACGTCTTTGACGGTATTTGTCCTGGCCGTTGTATCTGGAATATCATTCACGATACAGCAGGCAGAAGGTGCCTGTATTTTGTCACGGACGATATCAGACGATGAGAACATTGTCTGCGAAGGAGATTTTCGTGCCTTCTCTGTGGTCGATGATGCAATATGCAATCTCGTTGAGGTGGGCCTAGTGGCGACGCGAACGTCTTTAGTTGAAAGTTCAGTCGATTCTGTAATAGGCAGTACACTGGACGCAGATCGTCGCCTTCGTCGCGTAAAGAATGGTTGTTTTGCGCTTCGCCGTGTTCTAATATTGTGATCGCGACAGTCCGGGCTCTTGCGTTTTCCAGACTCCACAGATATTAGAATGCTATTGATGCGATGTAGGACGTTAACTTACGCTCCAGGTAGACGCCCTTCCGAATGACCGGAAAAAGGCGCCGAATTTTGGTACTCGGCAGCTGTTTCCTACACATGGCTGTGATTCTTTTCGAGGAACAGTGGACTGACGTGGAATCTGCCAATCGAATTAGAGCGCGCAGAAACATAATTCTCTCGTGACTTACATATGATCGCTTCAAAAAATCAAACAACATGAGTCGAATCCGTTCCCGTCGTTTTCGGGCATTCGGCTGAATAAACTGCAACAGTCATTAGCACATTCGAACTATAGACTACTAATAGCCAAGAATTGTACCGCAAGCATTAGTGAGTCGTCATCAATCTAGTATTCTGTTAGGACTGCAGGTAGTTGGAATAATTGCTCTCCTTACCAATGACCGCGAAAAGCATACAGTGGTGCTCTCAGATGCAGAACAAGTGGATATTGCGAGCGGAAGCAGACTGTCTTCCTACAGATTAGTGTGTCGTCAATCGCAATTCCACATGTATCCAGAGATAGCCATCACCTACCTTAAATGAAGCTGTACTGGCCATAAGAGTGAGGAAACCGGGCACCCCTCGGTCGGAAGGCGCTAAGAAACGCCTGTTTCCTTTCGTCATTTTTAATGTGCAGTGGCTATTTGATGCTTGTGGACATAAGTAAGCTTGATTGTCAAAGAGTCTGTCCGATAAGAAGGAAGTTTCGAAACGGCCAGTGAAGTGAATAAAATCTGAGCATTCTCGTGACTTGCTGCCAGCCCGTTGTGCAATTATTTCCACGCCTAACGTTGTCGAGGGCTTAGCTTGTCCACGCGGAAACGGCATTAGCAGCGCAACCGAGTGAAACTAAAGATAACATAGGCGATAGGCATGGCATGATGGCAAGTTCGACCTGTTATGTCTCATAATGACACTGAAACCCATTTTGCCATACCAGAAGGCAGTGACGTGGTACTTGTGGGACCTCAGTACTTGGGTTAACCTGACTTGCACTTGCAACAGTGTTAAACATATATCAAGAGAAGCGACATAACAGCAGAGGCTAACTAAGCCTTCGTGGAGACATTATTTAACGCTGAGCCAAAGGAGGCAGTGATTACTTGTGCCACAAGCCAGCGATGAATTTCGTATTCCTTCGGTCGCTGGTGTACGAAAGCCCCGTGCTGTGCGGCTTGTCGATGTACGATATGCGGGGTACGGTATCATCTTCTTAGGCACTCAGCATTTCAGTCGGTCAAGCTTCCTGTTCCCGTCTTGCCTAACTTGCTATCGCAAATTGTTGACTGGCTAGACACTTGGCAACTGCTCTCTATTGAATTGCCTAGACTTGCACCTAACCATCGCTGCCTGCACGGCACGGCTAATACGCGCTAGCAGTCATGGGTCTCGATCTCGTCACATTGACTGTCACCTTGACCGTGGCTTGCACAGGTTCCACCGCTCAGCTTCCCACTGACCATATATGAACATCAGGATCGTCTCCACACTGCCGCTGACCAAATGTGCATAATCTGCGTTTATCGCTTAGCTAGCTGTACTCTGCCCTCGCTGTTAGAGTATATGTTTGTTCCCAGACCATCGATGGCAATTACTGCACAAGGAACCGCCTGGACAAGGAACCGCCAGTCATATAAAGGGTCTTTGTCTGACACTTTGCGTATTACCAACAATGGTTTTCGCAATGACCTCCGCGAGCGTGACACTCCTAACATTGTCGAGCTTCGTCTTCTCGTGGCCTTACAAAAACTCACTGAGCCTACCGCTCTACTCTTCCGAGCGATGGATTCTCGACAGCCAGGGCGAGCCCATCACCTATGTCGGAATCAATTGGCCCGGCTCAGCTGACGTCATGATCCCGGAAGGTCTGCAGTACCAGTCGATCGAGTATATTGTCGACAAGGTCATCGATATGGGTCTCAATGTCGTTCGTCTGACATTTGCTATCGAAATGATTGATGACATTTACGAGACCGGCAACGACGTCACTCTCCAGGATGCCTTTGTCAAGGCTCTAGGACCAGATAGTGGAACCACAACTCTCAATGCAGTCATTCAAAACAACCCACAGTTCTCAGCGAACACCACCAGACTTCAGGTACTTACGTTTACATTATGCGTCAATATAATTTTCTCAAAATATTAGGTGTATGATGCTATCGCAAAGGAGCTCGCCATGAAAGACATATTTCTACACCTCGACAATCACATCTCCAAGGGCCAATGGTGCTGCAGCATCGATGGCAACGGTTGGTTCAATGACACCTACTTCAATGTGAACAACTGGATCCGGGGTCTCTCCTATATGGCCGACCATGTACGTCATGTTTCTTCCATGTATTCCAACACTTACTAATGTCTATTTTAGGGCAAAAACAACTGGCCAACATTTTCTAGTATCGGTCTCCGCAACGAGCTCCGATATCCGGCTAACCCCAGAATTGCGTATCCCTACACTTGGTCAACTTGGGCTGCAAACATGACCTCCGCCGCCAAAGCCGTGCACACGGCCAACCAGGACATCCTCATTTTCTTCAGCGGCAAGCACTATGGCGTCTCGCTGACTTCCGTCATCTTCGGCGGTGTTATAGACTCGACCACAGGAGTCGCCTTCGACGTCACTGAGTATGACTACTACCACAAGATGGTCTTCGAGCTGCATACATACTCTAAAGTCTTCAGCTGCTCCTGGTTTTGGTCGTATCTTTACCGCCGAGGCTTCGGCGCCTTGAACGTGTCTGATACGTCAGTTTTCAACCGTCTGCCCGTCGTGTTGACTGAATGGGGCCACAAGCAGAGCGACTCAAGTAGTAAATACCGGGGACTGTACCACACTTGCCTACACTCCTTTGCCGCGGAATGGAAGTTCGGCTGGATGCTCTGGACAATCTCCGGGAGCTATTATATTCGCTCCGGGACTCAGGATATGGAAGACACATGGGGCATCCTCGACAAGGAATGGGCCAACTACAGAGGTAACAAGTCATGTGCTGCGTTCAAGCAGATGGCAGCCGATACGTTTGTCTCTGATGCCGACAGTGGCGTGCATTTCTCCCAGATGCAGATTAATGCATTCAATAAAATAAGTAATTGATTTTTCGAAGAGAAAAAGCCACGGGATGTAGTATTCTACAGTAAAATATCATACATACTAACCTAGAATCTCAAAAACAACACCATGTATCGCCATGCCTTAAACTCGATGAACAATAAGCAATAATAAACAGGGAATAATGCAGCTCGCGAAACCTAAATGTACAATATAAACAACTAAATTTTATGATATTTCTACACCGACGATGTCAACTCCTCGGCAATCTATAACGCTGGGCCAACTTCTATTGTCCTGTCGGTCGGCTCCTTGATTTCCGAAAGTTCGACTGTTGATGCATCATCTTCACTGCCAATCGGGATATCAGACTGCTGACTGACATCCGGCAGATGACTTTCTCCAGTGATATTATCTGACGAGGACGACACCACCTCCGTAGATGAAAAGGTCTTCGTGTTATCGTCAACAGAATCTCTAATACTCTTTCCTCTCTCCATCCACGACATCGACCCCGCACTAGACGAATTAGTCGGACTGGAGCTATATTCAGGATGGGTGCTCGTGAAATCATATCCTCCTAGTCCAAAGCTATTCCCCTCGTCAACCAAATCCACAAAACTAACGGGTGGCATATCGAAATGGTCGTCAGGTGGCATGGGAGGTGATGAAGAAACCGCAACAGCCACATTTCTCTCAGATCGTCGATTGGGCGGCGGTTGCGGTGTCGGGCTGCGCTCAGATTCAGGCTCCTGTGTACTTTCTGACAAGTCGATCAACTCGGGCTCTTCAGCCACCAGAGAGCCCGTGGTTTGGACGACATCTGCAATTGTCGTCGGCGTAGGTGCGGTTGCAGGACTACCAGCTGCCTCAATCGATGGAACCGCGACCGGCCTTTGAACCGGCTTACGGCGTGCATATGAATGAGTCCGTGTAATGTCATAAATACCGCTGGACGGTCTGGATGTCGCTAACGGGGTCGTAGGCGGCGATGTAGATGGCGACGACATATTGGATGACGAAGTTGAAGTCACCGTGAGAAGCTCGGCAGGCGCTGATGTAGATGGTGGGATGTACGGACGTGGCTCCGAAGGACCTTGGCTGTATTGTGACATTGAAGGAGGAGGTGGCGGCGGTGCATTGCCAGTTAGCGAAAGTGAGGGGTCGCGTGACGAGCTCCCGTCCGAAGTCGTTGTGGTTGTGGAGCTGCTAACAGAGTCGATAGGCAATTTCCTGCGAGTTGGCGAGATTGGAGGTGGTTGAATGGGCTGCAAAATTGGGAGAGACTGTGTGCTGGGAGTCGCAGATGATGATAGCGTATGAGCAACAGAAGGAATATGCATTTGAGTTGGTCCATATTGGCTGGAAGGGGTCAGTGTAGGATTGTAATGAGGCGGCGACGCCGCAAATACAGGTGGACCTTCGTTCAACTCTTCTGCTGACTGAGTCGTGGAATCCGGAAGGTTGGCAGACACAACAGCTTCAGGAGGATACGTGTGCGGTCGCGGAGCATTCATCAACACCTCATCCGCGTAGGCCAGTCTCGACTCAATGATCTTTTTCTGAATCTGGTCCTCTCTCAATACTGTCGGATTGCTACTACTCATACCTGACGAGCTATTGATCCGAGTGGAAACGCTCTTCCTAGCTGACGTGAAGTATTTATTACTCCATTTCTTGACTGATTCCGACAACGAAACACGTTCCTCGCCACCGTCTAAGCCACTAGCGAACGACCGCGTTGAGGAAGAATCGGATCGCATATGATTCCCGTCCCTGGTGGTCTCGACACTTGTAACACTCTTCGCGTCGTCGTCAATTGCGTTAAAATTTTCACTAGTAGCTGAGGTGCTGTTCGCAAGATTGCTATTGCTAAGCTTTTCGCCTTCCGACCTTGAGAACGACGACCGAATGCTTGACCGACTCGATGAACGATGAGAAGGCGACCCGACTGGCGAAGAATATTGCGAGAGAGTAGTATCTTGGTGACTCGTCACCACCTGTCCATCCACAACAACAATATTGACTCTGTCTGTACCAACAATAGCAGGAGCAGAAGCCGCGGAAAATGCACCAGATACACGTTTCCTTCTCAAACTTTCTTCGTCACTACCCGCGAAAATATCGTTCTTGCGATATTTGAGTTCCTGAGTTGACGCGTAGTCATCATACACACTCCGGCGATCGGAATCAACTGATATACTGGAAGATATGCTGAGATTGTCCGGGTGATGGCGCAAATCGCTCTGGATATGGATGTCCAAATCCTGAGTCTCGGAAGTTGGAGATGATACTGGCATTGGCGAAACTGGTGCTTCCACATCATCACTCTTTTGGGTAGTCTGTCTAATTTTGCGATCCCAGATTCCCCCACGAAAATGGTCCGGCTGCGTGTCGTAAAATGCTAGATCGTCCATGAACGGTGCCACAAGCGAATCTCGGAGCTATAAACTCAATTAGAAATTGTCATCAAGTTTCGCAAGGTTACGACTACCTACCGCATCGTTGATTCGATTTTCAATAACCCTTGTAACCATACTGTATGTAATCTGTCGCGAACTAACAACAGGCTCAATAACCATGCGAATCTGCAATCCACGAAGTTAGACGTGTAATATATAATGTAACCTTGGGTGCTCTTTACTTTAGGCATGGACTCAAAACAGTACCAAATTCGATTCGATGGCGGTGGCTTGATAGCGATATTGATTCTCCCCTCTAAACTCTTAAATGCAACAGAAAGCACAAGGCTGACTTCTACATTGGCAGCCGGCGTCAGCACCCGCAGAATGAGCATTGATAGTTTCACAAGATACTAACCTCTCGTTTTAAATCTCGAACCGAAATTTAGAGTTGCTTTTGTGGCAATCTCAATACTGAAATCGCCTTCATAATTTAAATCTGACGCCAACGTCATAAGACCGTCCTTGCTATACACATGTTAATCTCCGCCACTTTCAAACACTCCGTGTTACTAACGTCAGCTCCTTTAACTTAGGATTCGTGAAATATGGCGGTGACCCACCACTATGCACTTTCGTAACCGTTATATCACCCAAAAACGACGGCCTCTTGACGCGTGAAAGCTTGGTATTGATTCTGCTCTTGATAAAATCCTCGAAACATTCAGTTTTGTGCAACGCGAGAAACAATCGGCCAAGTAACGCATTTAGCCACATTGTTTGCATATGCGCGTCGGATGAATGGAGAGTCTGGATCAAGCGGATTATATCGTCTTGTTCATACTGCAAAGGATAGGCGTCCAGAAGGGGGTCCGGATACGGCTGCCGTACACCGGTTGCATCACCGTTAGACTGGCTGCGTCCTGGACGCTTACAAGCTCGAAGTAATGAGAAATAGAAATCCTCCTTTTCTGAGCAATTGTCTGAGTACAGATAGTAAGCATTCTTAGGTGGCCCTGGGATCGATTCCAGCTCGTCAGCAAGGATCTTGCTCCTCTTCGGTGCCAGACAGATTGCATGTCGACGAATAAACAATTGACCATCAGGACTATCTGGCGGCCACAGAGTAATGTTATGGTTTGCTAAGACGATGACTTGTTGAACGTTCATCTGCTCGGGGCTGTCGTACAAGAACAAATTACCATGTCTGTCACTAAGTGTTAGACCTGCACAGCATAGGCTAGTTTGATGCATACGCACCTCAAAATAGCAAAATATGTATTTGCAAACCGCTTCTTTGGTTTGGGCTTTGCCTTCGCGTCTGGGGACGCAGATGACGCTGCCGTAGCTTGCTTCCGATCCATTAGATGCTTATAGATCGAGGTATACGCTGTCTCATTCAGCGTCGTATTCTTCTCGCTAGAAGAGCCATTGGTTCGTTGCAAGGTGAATTCGCGCGACACGGTAAGCCATCCCGCCATATATGCGTCGACTCCAATCTGCGGTTGATCCTCAATTGACTTGAGAGCCTCCTCGGCGATCCTTCTCTCATTCTCTTGTTCATCTAGTCTCTTTTCCCTCTGTCTGTCTTCCTCTGACGGTGATTCGGTCGGATCCGCTTTCTTCTCAATTATTTGTCCATTCTCGTCAACTTCAGGGAGTGATTGGTAGATGCAGAATAGGACGGCAAATACGACAAGTGGGATCAATGTCACACCTCCCACAAGATAAGCTATCAGAATTGTCTTTAGGCTAGTCATAGATTCACTTTGGAGACAATTTTCCTCTCAGGAGCGCAGGAGACTGTTGGCAGATCGTATTCAAAAAGAGATCGCAATCGTGCCAGAGGATGTCGCAGTAACCAGCGTACCGCCTTCACACGCTGCTGCCAAGGAGACAAGGCCGAAAAACGGTAGTGCTGATAAAGAATGACCTAAACGCGAAATTCTTGTGACAGCAAATCTTATACCGAACGTTTTTGGTGTAGTTTTAGTTTAGTCGTACGTGTGGGAAGCTTTGTAGGGGCGCACGAAGTAATACTCGCTGGGCACCAGCAGCCGCTGGTTTCCGCACGTTTTTGGCTTGCGGCAGACCAAGGTTAACCTAGCAATTGTAGTATACCACATGCCCACGTTATTATCTATTGGACGCGAGTAATCGTTTATACAAGCGGATTGTAAATATTATGGCATTGGGAATGGGTAGATGCAAGTTCTAGATACAGAAAGTGCTGTGCCCTGCTCGGCCGAATTGAAATTGCTACATATTGTCCTTGAATGGAGGGACATTCCTTCTCTTGAATAATGTCGTATGCACAACAGAACGTCATCTCTTCAAATTTGCTGTTGGGTGCAACACTGCAATTTATATATTTATCCAAGGGAGGATTCGCATTTTGCTAATCCAATATGGCTCGACAGATACTCGTCATAAATGGCAGTGAGGTGTTCATATCGCCCGATCATTTAATCAAGATATTCGACAAATTCGATAACCGAATGTACTTTCTGGAAGACGTCGATTACTATAACGGTCTGTCTATTAGTACGAGCCGAGTTATTATTTCTATTATTCGGAATGCACCGAGTATTATGTCGGTCTGCAAAATGCTCACTGCAATGCTCTGTGAGAATGCGGAGATTAGAAGTATAGGTTCGTGTTGGGTTTATAATGGCGCTGCAGCTTAGCAAAAGCTTCTACTGATGTTCCTGAAGTATCTTCACAAACTCCACACGACATTCGAAATGCTATGCTCCAGCTTGGTCAAACGTTTTGCGTGGAGTTCGCCGATTGCGATGCATCCAGCTACGTCGCGTTGTCGTATCTGTCAGCAATTATAATAGTGCGGATTATTTCTCGGTCTATGGAGCTCAGGGATTCTCTAAGCAGTTTCGTTCGTCGGTTTGTAGCCGTCGTGCTGATGCCTGGTAAGCACCATATCTTTTAGTACATATAATGGAAATTTCTATCTTACCGGTAATCTAAACAGTTCGGGAACGAAAAGATCATTGGAATGGGGTCATGGCGACATCGAGGACGCCATATTTGCTAGATTTGAAGAGGAAAGTATGTGGTTTAGGAGATGCATTAAGAAACATACTGATCATGCTCGTAGGTTATCAACAGGGACAGCGATCGATGTCAAGTGAGTGGCAAAAGAGACATCAAAGTATGCGCTGATCTATCCCCCACTGACTATTCTGACCTTGCAACTGATCTAAAAATGATACCTATTATTCCTCCATTAGCTGTGAAGAGTGTGAGTTACTGATGCCGGTGCAGAATTAACAAGGACTAACAAGTTAGGCCACGTTTGACAAGTATGCCGCAATTCTGACGGATGGAAACGTTTGTGCTGAGAATCTAAGCGCGCTGCATCTTCTGTCTCCAGCAAATTGGATGCTCTGTAGTCATGACGTCATTGGCGCCTTCGTTCGGCAAGATATCGGAATTGTGGCTTCGCCGACAGATCGTGGAGAATGTCGCGTAAGATTAATAGTTTTATGTTACTCTTTATTGACCTAACTCTGGCAGATGCCTGTTTATCGGGTGGAGAAGTTGAATTTGTTTGCGCGCTTGGATTTCGTGTGTCCATCTACGACCTCATTCGGCAACCAGTTGGATAAAGAGCTGCCCAATCCACATTACTGCAATCTGATTACTGCACTGGCAAAAATTACCCTTGAGTCGGGCGCCTCGGCCGTCATCGACCAACTAACTGCGGATCAAAGACAAATACTGAAGCGGCATTCGTATTTGAATGGCAACGACAACACCTTTAGGATTCTAGAGAATAAATTACTTGATATCTGTGAAGAATTTTAAAAATCTTGATTCGATGGCCACAATTCTGACATTTAAGGGATACTACTATTAGACGCGTGCATATTGATTCAGACTGACTGACTGACTTTACTTTCAGGTGTCTTTTCTTGGCTGCTTTAGCTAAAGTTGCAACAGTCAACTTGCTTGACAGCAACATAGTTAGGAATTGCTAATAAAACTATATTCATGATTTACAACGATGCGTACTGCCTCTCAATGGATTCCAAGGCAGCAATCGCGGAAGTGACTCCGCATGATTGCGCGGCAGGAGGCATCCTGTGTGAGATGGTTGGTCGAATTAGAGAACCAGCCAACTTATTGACGTCACATGTTTGCAATGGATGCAATTGGGCTCGACCATGATATAATTAGCAAACATATAGCAGCAAATTAACGCCAGAGCTAGCAAGACGCATGCGGGTTATTTATATTGTCCGTCGAATGCAGTGTCGATAGAGTTCCAATATACGGCTCTAATAAGCTTAGCGTGCGGCCATAGTCGTTTCTGGACATTGGCACGACATTTGGCACTAACCCTCGTATTTACATTCTTCATCTACATATGATGGGGAATTTCTAAGCATTCTATTCAAGCAAAACGATGATGCATACAAACTCACAAAATTATAATCACAATACCTGTGTGTCACAGCTGCGACAGCACAAGTGTTGATTTTGGGTTAGGGCCATATTAGTCGGGCACGAGAAGCTTAACTCAGACCGCTCCCTTGACCTGCTCAGTAAATAGTTACTGTCAAAATGGCTACAGGATCACACTTCCCAAGATCAGATATATTTATACAGAACTTAATTGAATTAAATATGAGCCTGTGAAAGTTTCATGTTGCTTGTGGATGTCGCTCGGGCAGAATCCGTCGTCTTCCAATTACACATTGTGCATCGTATTTCCCTATCCTCTATTGGTCCTTTTTTACCTCGCTTTGGATACCATAACTTTCCAGGAAGGTAATTGATGCTGAAGTGCGACCACAGGGAGAGATTTTGGCTCTTGGTCAGAGGCGTTGACGACTGGTCCGAAACGCGAGAGGATTCCCACAGCTCTTCAACCGACGAACTTTGTACCTGAGAACAGTCTGCGCTTGTAGAGTCTGCTAGAGTAACTGAGCTTGGAGTCCATTGACTTGCCAAGTCATTATGCGTAATTGGCTCATCGCCCTCGACCAGTGCGGTCATTAAGCAGTTGATAGTCGATTCTGTTAGAGCGCCGAAGACGGTCGGAGATGGCAACGGATAGCTGGTCCACCCCGCTGACAGTTGAGATCTCACAATCGCTGTCAGACATCTTCTTGTAAGATAGGATATTGGATTGATCTCCAAGGGATTGAAAATTGGAAGAATAAGACGCGTCGTTCAGCTATTCATTGACGCGTCATGATTGGCTGCATTAAAGTTTGACCACTGCGCTAGCGTCTTGGCAGAAGTACGAATAATATTCGTTATTCGTATTCGACGTTCCGAATTTTATTCGTTACGAATAAAGCCATTTCTGCGAATACGAATAACGAATACGAATAGAGGAAAATGTTGGTAACGAAAACGTGTGCGCGTTTAACTTTTATTCCAGCATAGTGGCGAGTGCGGCTCAGGCGTGGAGTGCGGCGCAGCCATCGCCGCAGGAAACGCGTCATGCGGCTGAGAACACTGGTGTCGGTGGCCTCAGCAGCGCAGATGACTGCAAATTGGTGGCCCAGTTGACATGGAATTCTGGAGACGGCGTCTTTCAGTCCTCTAGGGAGTCTGCACATAGTGAGTAGCTAATACCAAGCTGTTTGCGTCATCGCGGATCAGGCAGGCCGAATACTTGCCGCTGGAAGGTGCGTCTGTCCTCTGATTCACCACTGTAACACAATCACGCTCGGACAAAACTCGTATTCATGCAATTAATATTCGTATTCGAAACCGATCACGACCTTGCCAAGACTCCGCGGTTGCACAGATCGGACGCCGTTGCGCGCTCGTCCATGTCTCTCCTCTGGTTATAAATATACCCATCTGTCCCCCCGCGAGACGTCTCTCTCGCAGCATAAGACACACGCACACAGACAAGCGCAGCCCACACGAAGCCGCTTCACGCGCTTCACAACTCCAAACCACCTTGTGGCCACACAAGAATGGAGGAAGGAGAAGATCAAGATAATCTCATGCGAGAAAGAGACGCGGCTATCGAGGGAGAAGCAGACCCAACGGCGACCGAAAAGAAGCGAGGTAGGAGGAGGAACCTGAACAAGGTGTGTGATGCAGGCGACACGAAGGGGCTTTCCAAGTGTGCGTTTTGTAACCAATTGTACACGACACACAACGCCACGGGTGCGTCGCAAAAAGCTGGAGGAAGGAGCGTGAAGACGAGCTCGAGTATGAAGATGTGGATACGGTCACACGCAAAATGTACTTGTCTCGACTGCTTGACATTACAGTCAAGGCTCCTCAGGCCACCTTTTTCGTCAAGTGGAACCTTGCGCGTGTAGATGGTCAACACCGCATCCTCTGGTTTGCAACGCGACTCCTTCACGCCTTGATCGTCTCAACCCTTCGGGTTGTCACGCTCGACAACATTGAGCAATACATGCTCATCCCATCCACAAACGTACCAGCAGATCGTCTCGTCATCAGCCAGACTGTGATCCACCGGGCCTTTTCACTTGTCTCGGCGA
>JAJLTN010000182.1:660-20372 GCA_030568215.1 Lipomyces kockii
GTCGTGGTCGTGCGTCCTGCCAAGAAGACGTAGTCGAGGGTGAGAGCGCAGAGGGAAGAGCCGTAGAAGAAACCCGTACGCCAAGACGATGCAGCCGTTGCAACCAGAGCGGACATACGTCGCGTACGTGTAAAACTGACAAAGAATAAGTTTTATATTTATTATACTGATACAATGTTGCTGTGGATTGCTAGAATAAATAAAATCTGAGAGTTGATATTTTGTGAGCCGCTCGCTTGGGTGGTCCGCTCGCTTGCCGATCACGTTACCATTTCCCGTAGGAAACCCCATTATTTTTGTGCAGCTGACGTAGGTAACAGGTCACGTGCCTCCTGAGACAATAGAGGAATAAGGTCGCGAACCTTGTGATTATCTTAGCTTTCATCTACAAGGCTCAAAGAGAAATAATTGTATGTTCAAATCGTCCATGAAACACTCGCACTACCAGTAGTGCCGTGCATAGTTTGATTCACGTAATATCCAAGCAAGAGCACAAAATGCTGCGAATACAAGAGTCACGCAGTAAGAAATCGCTGTACACATATCATCAACAAATCTATAAGCACAAAAACACATCAACAACCGGGCACAACCGGTCATCCTAGCGATCGACACTATATATGATTTACCGACTTTGACCCAATTGCGGAGCCATCTTGCACCGCCTTGACGGTTTAGACACACTCCAAAACACGGAGGGTATTGGTGTGGCCAAGACCTCCCGTCCATCCCTGGATAGCAATAACGACCTCGCCGCGGCCGAGAATGCCAAGCTCGACAGCCTGGTCCATACCCCACTTGAGACGCTCCTCGACGTCCTCGGACCACTTCCCCGCGTCCAACTTCTTCGGTACCTCATAGACGAATGGGTAAACACCACGATACAAGTGCGAATATCGCGCGGCGACAGGGTTACGCGTGACCATGAGAATGGGGCATGTCGGGCGGTACTTGGAACAAAGACGGGCGGTGGTACCGGTAGTGGAGAGGACGATGATAGCCTTGGCCTGCTGCTCGAACGACGCGGAGACAGCGGCGACGGCAATGGTCTCGACAGTGTCAGTCGGGCGAGGGGTGAGATATCGGAGGTCGTTGAAGAGAGGCGGGTAGCAGATGGCCATCTCAGCGAGCAGACAAGTCTCATGCATCATGCCGACGGCCTCGACGGGGTAATTGCCCTTCGCGGTCTCGCCAGATAACATGACGCAGTCAGCACCATCGAGGACGGCATTACCAACATCGGACACCTCAGCACGGGTAGGACGGGGGTTGTAGGTCATGCTGTCGAGCATCTGAGTCGCGCAAATGACAGGCTTGCCCGCAAGGTTGCATTTCGCGATCATCATCTTCTGAGCAATAAAGACCTCGCTCGCGGGAATCTCGATACCAAGATCACCACGGGCAACCATGACACCATCAGTCTCCTTGAGAATGTCATCGAAGTTGTTGAGACCTTGCTGGTTCTCAATCTTGGCAATGATCTGGATCTCCTTGCCATCCTCACCGAGCACCTCACGGATGGCAGTGATATCGGAGCCCTGACGGATGAAAGAAGCAAAGACCATGTGGACCTTGTTCTTGACGCCAAACCGCAAATCGGCCTTGTCCTTCTCAGAAAGAGGAGGGAGGTCAACGTCGGTTTGGGGAAGGTTGACGCCTTTGTGTGAGGAGATCTTGCCGTTGTTGAGACACACCGCCTTGAGGTTGTTATCATCGATGATCTCGAGGACCTTGAAAGAGAGAACACCGTCGTCAACAAAAATAACACGGCCGGGGGAGATGACTTTGGTGATGTTCTTGTAGTCGAGATACATGACCTTGTTGTCGCACTTGTTCTTATACTCCTCGTCGGTAGTGATAACCATCTCTTCGCCAGCGGAGATGGGGATATCAGCATCTCCGACCGTGCTACCGGTGCGGATCTCGGGGCCCTTCGTGTCCAGCGCGATGGCGAGAGGCCGACCAGGTTGAATGCGCTCAGCCTCGCGAGCATTGTCGACGACGCTCTGGTGATACTCGTATGAGCCGTGGGAGAAGTTCATGCGGACGACGTTGAGCCCAGCTGGTCATGATTAGCATTACTGACTAAAGTACAATCTGGTAATAGAATTTGCGCAGAATATAAAATAGTTTTGGTCTGGCGAAAAAAGAGGCTGTGTGGCCAAACTGTGTTGCAGCGTAGGAGGCGCGTGGGGATATCTGATCGTTGATTGGGGCCCGCCGAAGCCACGCAAAAAAATTGATCGATGGGAGCCAGCAAGGGTCGTCGGGGCAACCGCAAAATCGAACTCGCCACTCGACGCAGAAACAACAATAAAAAATGCAAGAATTGAGCTTACCGGATCGGAGTAGGTTCATCTTCTCAGCAGAGTTAGTCTTGGGACCTGCAGAGCGTCAGTTATGGCTCAATGGGGCCGAGTAGCAATATGCGTACCAATGGTGCCGATGATGCCGGTGCGGCGGAAGTTACGAGCTGGCGCGTTGGTGGCATCAAGACGCGAGAGCCACTCAATGGTGGACGAAGCCTCGTTGTTGAAGATCATGTTGGCTGTAGTGATACGGACGCAGAATGATTAAACGGGGAGGGGAGAGTAAGAGAGATGGAGAGAGTAGAAAGGCACTCAGCGCAGGATTTATTGCTACGACGCCGAAGCATTCAGCATATGCGCAGTGCTACGACACATACGCTGCATTCGGTGTTAGATGCGTGTGCACAGGCATCACACACTGAACACGCGGCAGCTCAACATTTTCCTGACTTTTTATTTGATATGCAGTCCACTTCAAACTCAATGCAAAACGGCCATGTAGTTTTTGTGTATATGTCAATCCAATTACTGTCGACACTATTATAAAATGCAACTGAGCAGTAACTGGCACCGTGCTCACATCTGCGGCCAGTCTGCAATGTGCAGTAACTGTTGAGTCGCGATGCGCCCAAATTATCGATTATCTGGCAGCCCTCCCGGCCAATGAATGGGTGAACAGCTGACAGCCCCGTTAGCCACTATCCCACCGATCGCACGCCCAATATAATAGGACAATGATAGTGGCTTGCGAGAGGGTTTGTTTACAGATGTCTCACATACTCACAGCGAATATCGTCTATCTACAATCTATTGTACATCTATAATATATCACTTCTTCAGCTGAACATGGTAAACGCCCAGCTGCTCGTCCGTAACCCGGCTTGGACTACCCACCAGCGGATCCGCGCCCGTCTGCGTCTTCGGGAACGCAATCACGTCCCGAATAGAGTCCGAGCCGTTCAATATCGCGCACAATCGGTCAAATCCCAGTGCGAGCCCTGCGTGCGGTGGGCACGCCATCGTCAGCGCGTTCAGCAGGTGCGTGAACGGGTTATCGGGTTCCATCTCGCCAGCCTCGACATGTGTGCGGATCCCGGGCACTTGCAGGATGCACGACAACACGAGCCGCTGTAGCGAAGAGTCGTGAATACGTGTGCTACCCCCTCCTACTTCAACCCCATTCACCACTATATCGTAGTGCTGCCCAAATATCGTCCGCGCATCAACCCATGACGACTCGTCCTCCGCGGCATCCAACACCGCCGGCAGCGAATCAATGCTCGGCATCGTGAACGGGTGGTGGGTCGCCACGAGTCTGCTATAATCAAATTCGACATATCCGTTCACAACCCGGCCCGTCTCGGTCGGCGTGAACAGTGGGAAGTCGATGACCCACATTGGCGCAAGATCCTTCTCTGAGAAATTCATCGTCTCCTGCATGATCTGCAAGCGCTGTCGTCCCAATGGAGTCGGATTCTCAAACGGCATTTGTTGTCGTGTGCAAGAATAGACAACATCGCCATCCCTGATGTCAAACTTCTTCATAATCTCGCTGGCAGTAGTTTCTAGATCAGATACCAATTTCAAATCAAACTTTGCGACGCATCGGTTCAGCCATTTGGACGGTTCTTCCTTCGACAGTGTGATTCTGTGAGACAGCGGCGTGCGCAATGTCGGACTGCCGTCTGGAGCGGATACTGCCGCCGGGAATTTCGAGTTCTCGGGGTGGAACACGAGAATTTCGAATACTGGATAGTCCGGGTTTGCCGTCGAAGTGGCAAACTCGCTGAGGTTATAAATCTACGTTATTAGTATATGCATACTGGCAGCTTCAAACAAGTACATACCTCCATATCGCTTCTCAAGTCAGGCTTGTCAATGCCGTACCGGCTCATAGCCTCAACATACCGGAGTCGCTTAAATGGATACCGCAATTCAATGCCCTTAACCTCCTTCCACAAACGCACCAAAATCGACTCGACGATGTCTTGCACATCTGATGCCTTCGCAAAAGACATCTCCAGATCTACCTGGGTAAATTCGGGCTGCCTATCCTTTCGCAAATCCTCGTCCCGGAAACACTTTGCAAATTGGTAATAGCGGTGCACGCCAGACGCCATCAGCAATTGCTTGTATTGCTGAGGACTCTGAGGCAATGCGTACATCTTTCCTGCCTCCGTCCTGGAGGGCACGAAAAACTCCCGCGCTCCTTCCGGCGTAGAGCGGAATAGCAACGGTGTTTCGACTTCGGTAAACCCGTGGCCTTCAAACACATTCCGTATCAAGGTCGCGACTTTACTTCTCATGGCCAGTGCTCGCTGCAACCGAAACGAGCGAAGTTGGAGATACCGATATTTCGGATCCCAATCTTTCGCGCCTCGCATCTGCGAAACCAGATCCTCGGCTTTATTCAAAATCGTGATTCGGTCCACCACAATTTCCAGTCGCCATGGAACATTTCCCTTTGCCCTGCACACATGTCCTTCCACACAAACGCATGTTTCCTGTTTCATCCGGCGCAATAACGCAACACCGGGATAGTTAATATCCCTTGCAGTCAAATCCTCAAACAACTGAATCGTAGCAACGTCCTCATCCGACGCCTGATGCTTCTCGTTCTCTATTTGCTCAGCGGTACGATACAAGAATTGTACATCCCGCAAATTGGCAAACGCCCTCGTCCGTGACACTTTCCGCGGCGGGGAGTCAATCCAGCCGTGTAACACTACTTTCGGGGCCGCACCATGTTGCAGTTGCGTTTGAAAGCTCGCGTCCCGGTATAACTGCCATATTGTGTGCGTTGCTTTGGGAAAGTTGACTATTGTCAGCGCGTGACAAGCGAATTAGCTATTGAGAAAGTCAAGTAAGTCGGGGGAGCAGACTTACATCGCTCCTTAAATTTCACTATTTCATCCCGGCGCGCCGTCTGCGCGATACCTCCCGACGAATTATGCGAGTACGACCGGCCGTATTGAATTACTCGATAGGATATGCGCAGCCGCTTAAGTAGGTGCAGCGGACCCTGCTGGAAACGCATTGTTGATTCTAAACCTGTGAATTTAATGACAAGCAGAAAAATTCCGGCGATACGCCGCACGGTTGCCGGGTTCACGCGACGTTTTCGTCGGACGGTCTCTATCTAGTTACCGATTCCGTTTGACTTCACTCCAGTGTGTTTATATTATTCAAGTTTTAGTGGTAGCCTTGTACACTACATTTGCAACTCGAGCCGAGTTCCCAATTTCAATGCATTTCAATCAAACCATACATGAAGACCATACAAAACTTTTATTTCCCATCCTTGCCTTAACTACTCGAGAATCTCCTCATCATTCTGCTCTCCCGGACTCCACAATCCGTCCAAACTAAACTCTTGAGCCCATTCCCGCACGATTTCCTTCTGCTCGACATTCTTTCCCGCGCGATTCTTCAAAATATTGACACAACCCACATCGGTCTTCGGCAATTCAATAGGCGGAAGACTGTACCGCTGAATTCGTCCGTCCCGCCAATCATTCACCACCGCCATCGCCGCGGCCTGTAAATTCGGGATGCCGCCCTTTCCAATTCGACCCCGTTTGCGCGCCACATGCACGAGAAAGTCCGTTGTCTTGTCGAGCTTGCCCGTGTTCGCGTCGATGCGCGGCAGCAGCGCTGGGAGATCGTACACGATTTTCATCGAGTCGAACAGCTCTGGAACGGACTCAAGTCGCTGCAGGAGCAAACTAACCGCCGGGATCGCATCCGTCATTAGCTTAGGCGGTAATGCGCCAAGAAGAAGTAATTGCGCCTCGTCACCGACGGAGGATTCCTGTGACATAGATTCGGACGGGAAAACAATGCCGGGAGAATCGAGAAGCTTGAGTTTGTTGTCGATCTTCACTTCCCGGAGTGAGGTCGTAACACCGGCCTCAGCGCCGACGGGACAGGCCTCCCGGCGCCCACCGATGCGGGACGTGAGTGCGTTGATGATGGACGATTTGCCAACGTTGGGGTATCCCACGACGCCGACGACGATCGAACGCTTCAAGTCTGACTTGTTCGCGTACGATTTGAGAGCATGCATTAGCGTCGTGGCAGTGCTCTGTGAGGTGACACTCTTGTGATTGAGTTGCTGGGCGTTGGGAGCTGCTGACGAAGCGCGAACGCTGATCGTGGGGAAAAAGTTTTTAAGATAGGTTTCCCATGCTTTTTGGATGTGAGCTGGAACGAGGTCAATCTTGTTGAGAACAAAGATCAATCGTTTATCGAGCGAACTTAGGATAGCCTTCTCGATCCGCTTCGACCGCGTGCCTTCTGGGTCGCGGGCATCGAGAACGTAGAGAACGACATCGGACGCATCAACAACTGTCTTGAAGATCTTGTCGTAAGATTTGCGAGAGGTCTCGGATGCGGAAGACTCGCCAGCTCCGACTGTGAATCCAGACCACTCTTCTTCGTCTTCGTCATCCTCGCCGTCATCGTCAGTCATCTCCTCATCGTCATCATCCGCATCTTCGAAGCCCCTGGCCGCTCTCCGAGCGTACTCCAACAGCGCGTTCATCTCGCCTCCCTCTTCAATCTGCTCATTCTCCCCCTCGTCTTCATCCAACAACATCTCATCTTCAATATTCTCCTCCCGAGTTACAACTGTAGCCTTCTCCCTCGCCTCCCGCCGCCGTCTCTCCCGCTCCTCCCTCGCAGCTTCTTTCTCCTTCGCGAGCTCTTCTATGATCTTATTCTTATACGGAAAACTGTTTGGAATCTGCTTCAGATCGATTCGTCCGCTTTGCTTCGCTCGACTCTTCCAGGTAATGTCTTTCTTGGCGAGCTTCTTCTGCTTCTTCCTTGTTGCGGCCGCTTTTTTCTTGATGCCCTCGCGCATCTTGGTAGACGTGCGCTTGCTCGTCGGTTCTACGAGCGTTAGCTTGGTGTAAGTAAACTGCAACTGGGACATACTTCTAATCCTCATAGTTCAGCACGAATTCAAGTTTGTAGTAAAAATTTGTTTTATGTAAAAGCACCCGTCAGACGCATTCAATGCCGGTGACCACAAGAGAAATGTTGCTGCAGACGGGTGTGAATATCTCAAAAGACAGGTGGTCCAGCTGCTCCAGAAAATGTTTGTAGTAGTATTCTAAGAAAAAAGTTTGATAGTTGACATATGGGTTAGGGCTGTAGCTGTGAGGAAATACTCTGTGTGTTTCAAAGCTAACCCTTTTTAGGATAGATTTGAACTCATTAATACTATATAGCGCTATTGCTATAGTACGCAATTAACTCCAACAAAATACACTAATTTCCCATCACTGATTCCTATGCATACCAATACCAATCTATAACCATTCTACAATTAGTCATACAAGGACGAAACACTTACAAAAAATCACCCAGACCGAGATAGCCTGCAACCCACCCCGTTACAAAAACGGCCCAATCATGTACTGCTTCTGAGCTAAGATGTGCACCATCATCATTCATCGTATGCCATACCTTCGGGAACGGAATGGGAATGACGTGCATAATGGGGATACCGCGTCTGAGGAAAGGCATATGGTCGTCATCAATAAATACATTCTTCATAACGTTATGCGCCCGTATAAACGGCCTTTGTCCGTTCGTCTTCGCAAGACCAGCATTTCGGACTCTTGTTTCGGTGTCCGCTAAATCACGACATGCCCATGATGTTATTTCAAAGAAGCACGGAACAGCTGGAGATCCAGCGCCTAACAGATCCAGGAGCACAAAAAGATCAATGTCCTGCAACACCGACGTTCGTCCAAATTGCGACGATTTCTTTTCTGATTCCCATAATTTAGCCAAATGCCGTGCACCATACAGCGAGTCCTTGTCGGACCACTCAACGAGAGCTTCCTCGCCGTCCATAAATATAATCTGAAGTCCCGTGTCGTCTGACACCGCATCAACGTCGGATTTCCACCGCGCAAGGATGTGTGGAGTCAGTGATTGGGCTAGGTACATCAATATTGCACAAGGCACGGCTGAGTCAGTTGCGCCAATAAATCCAAATGGTGAGATCTTGGAATCGTAGTGCGCAACAAGGGTCAGATACCGGCTTGGTATATCGTGGCTTCCTGGCGGCGTAAGTCGAAAAATCAGATTTGTAAAATTTAAGACCCCCATAACTCCACCGTATTCTGGCACAGTTGCCGTAAAGGCATCGGTGACAGCGGTCCAGTTGGAAAGTCCGTCGAAATGTGACATGATATGATCTCGAACGATCGTCGCATTATCCGATCCTGGAGATCGAGGAATTAACATTGGTGTGAGAAGCGCAACGGTTTTGCCATTACTTCGTTCATCGGCAGCGTCCGGCGAACTCTGTGCACTGAGATTGCCAGCAGTTGTGGCTGTCGTATAGTAATTAGGACTCAGCGCTGGAAACGGAGGGTGCGAGTCGATAAGTGCCGATAGCTGAGATTCAGTTAACTGTGTCCTTTGACTTGGGAGGCATGATACTAATGCAGATAATGCTACGAGCTTCAATAGGTCGGGAATAATTGGCGGTCGGCATCGCATTTTGATTGCTTTGGGCGTCCAGTACTCTGTTGGTGGCAGTTGCCGAATCAAAGCTATGGTGTAATCAGGGGCTCAACTATGTTCATCCTGACTTTTGGAGTATAGGAGGGCGAAGATTTGGAACACATCTACGGGAAGTCACCCACTCTTTAAACTCATACATTATTACATAACATTTACTACACATCGTCGCGTATCAGGATGGTGAAATTACTTATTATCGGTTTATAGTTAAAAGCTGTTGGTGGCTAATTTCCAATTGCCCCTGGAGTTAGGTATATAATTATATTGATAAGCCGAAGTCAACCGAAGACGGGAGAGCAAGAAATTCAATAGATATAACATTGCCGTGGGATACGGATAGTGCATAATTTATACAGCTCATCAACACGATTTTGTCGAGATTGGTGATGATTTTAGCCCTGTCAAGTACTTTTAACTGAAATATATTCTCGGAAAGCATTAAAGAATTTTCTGAAATTGATCGTAACTGGTAATTGAAAATCTACGGTTGGACAGGGATATTGTTCAACACAGCGAGTGTCGGATGTAATCAACGACAATCGCTAGATGTGAAATAGCCATGCCAATACGGTCGATACACACTTCTGGTAATTACAGTGCATGGTAATTACAGTGCACCTGCGACAGATACATGTCTAAGGTAATGAATGACGCTACGGCTGGTAGAATGGTCGCAGTGCCAAGATAAACGACCGCGATATGACACCTCAGCCGAGAGAGTGTAGAGCCCCATTAAGCCATTCCGCCTATCAGCTTAATCATGAGAACGAGGTATTGACGGTGATCAATGTCTTCTTGTCGTATGACCCAGAGGCGGGCACAGCTGCCATGAGTCGTCGGCGGACATCCAGCGAGCCTCCGTGATCAGGCCAGTCCGGTAATGTTGTCGAACAGAGTACAGACGGAGTACACTCGTCGGGCAACCGGTAGCTGTCGCGAATGAGTTGAAGGGCAAGTACACTTCGAGATTATCATCTTTCAGGGTGTGCTCTGGAGAATCCAAACGTAGTCGAGGCACTCTTCGCTGCCGCCAAGAGGGCCCTTTGGGAAACTCAATCGCCATCAACAACTTCGGTATGGGCCTCAAGAAGTTTTCGTTGAGATTACCGACAAGCAAGACGACGTCGTGTTTAAAGATCGTCACCATCCTTGCGTCCCTTCTCGTGCCGGCTTACTGGCGTTTACTTTGTCGACGCTAGATCAAATGTTACTCTGTTTAGCACTACTGCAGGCTGCTGCCAAGGAATGTGGCAGCAGTGACGCTTCCACCAACATTGCCGTCTAATGGACAGTCCATTCTTCTACGGCCAGGAGACTTTCGACTCCATCGAATACAACAAGAACGCTTCGATGAACGGCAAGTTAGCTGACATCAACGATATCGCGCCAATTGTCAAGTGTCTCGTCAATGCAGGATCAACGAGCAGACCATCTTTGCCAACGAGGCCTACTCCTTGAATTGTACATGTATATACGTATACGTGTTATATGGTTGTAATGCCTAAAGTTGGGATAAATGGAGTTCACTGTGAATAAACCGGTTCAGTCTTACTTCTTAAAATCCTGTGATCCACGCGCCTGCAGTGGTTCCCATATTGGGCCGCACCGTTGGTGACTTTAACGGCCTCGTGTGATAACAATAGACCACTAAATTTGCACTTCGCAGAGTTTTCCAACCACAATTGGTAAAGTAAATCAAAGAAGTATGCGAATTAACCCAATCCGGCCTTAGACGTCTTGACTTTAGCCATAATAGGCGATGCCATGCCAACATTTCCAGCAACACCAAGCCCCGAACCAGATATCCAGCCCATTTTTTCCAACAACTGTCTGCCTTTGTTCTCGATATCAATCTCCGGCGCGTTACTCCCTACAACATCGCCATCTCTATGTCTGAATGAGGCTGTACCGCGTTTAGAAAAGTCCTTAGTCACTGGACCCTTCGTCGCCTTCTTGTCTAGTCTAGGAAGATAAAATCTATCCTCCACGATGCTCAAGGTGCCGAAATCAGCTTCCATATGCGATCTTGAATTCTTAAACAGAATTGTAAATCTCTGCGTGCCACCACCAACAGATTTGGATGACAGATTATACGCAGTTGCAAGAACGTGAACTGTTGTTGTTAGGCGTAATCAAGAAAGCAATGTCCCAAAATCTTACCTGCTCTTCTTGAGTTCTTAGCCATCGGAGGAAGCGACAGCGTCGTTTGTCCCTCATTTCTCAAGAACATTTCGATTTCACGCTTAATATCAGATATCTGCATACCTCGGCTATACTTCGCGTTGAGGTCCAACTTGCCTTTATTTGCCTTCTTCCCAAGCAATCCTTCTCGTCTCAGTCGTTCGCGCTCTTTCTTCTTGTCCTTCTTCGCTGCTTTATCCTTCAGCCATTGAGATTCTAGCTGATGCTCAAGGTCTTCGTCTGAAATATCAAATTCTGGCATTTGTTTCTTTTTCTTGCGAGGCAAGAAATCCATTACTGCCGCCTCCGCGAATTGTCGCTCAGCTTCCAAGATGTTATCATCATCGCCATAATCATAATCGTCCTGATCCATATCAACGTATTCCTCTTCTTCATCGCCATCTTCGTCATCACCTTCATCGTCATCGGTCTCCGCGTCTTGGTCGTTATCCACAGTCTCGATTTGGATTCCTTTATATTCGTTTTCTTCTGAAAGATTAACATTGTCGCTTACATTTAAACGATCTGCTTTCTGCGTTATGCCCCTGTTATCCTCGCCAGCACTATTGATCTTCTCTTCGTCCTCATCGGAGTCGTCTGCAGGATTATCTTTCCCAAGGAACTCGTCCAAAATACCGTCGTCATAGAGATTCTGAATATAATCATTTAACGGACCCTCGTCATCGTCATCGACCAGCGCGTTGTAAGGAAATGCCGCGTTCGGTGCCTTTACCTTTTTTGCTTTCTTTTTCTTGTTCTTCTTCTTGGACGTCGTCGGAGTTGCTGACGTCCTTCCTGCTATCGTCGTTGTTTCTGCAAGCTCGGTATACACTGTTTCATCCACAATTATAGGGACAAAAGGGGCAGCTGTAGTCAAATCCAAGGATCGAGGAGGAAGTCGCACACCGGAGGCACTAAGCCGAATATGTCGAGGAGCAAACACGATCTCGTCATTGAACGGCACGTCTACGTCTTGCTTGACTTCGTCCGCCATAAATAGCATATCATCAGGCACGTTCGTCATGTCATCTACCTCACTGACGCCTTCGACTTGGTGGTCTAAGCTTGCGGACTCCCGATTAATTTCGAATTCGCTGTCGGCGTTATCACCGGCCCCATCTAAGGGAACGATAGACAAATGCCTCGTATTCTCAACGAGCTCGTCTTCCTCGTCCAACAGCTCATTGTATAGCTCCTCTGCCGACTCATCGGACTGCGGATGTTCCCATTGACCCAAAGTCTGTCCATTTTTGGCGTCATTATTGTTGCCTGGCAACCCAGAAGATTTGACAAATGTAACAGCCGACCGCGTCGAAGGCGAAAAATTAGCATCTCCTCCAATGAGGCTATGATGCCGCATTGTATACAATGCTTCGTCCCTCATAGAAAACGCGCGTCGTTGTCCGCGTTCTATATTAATACAGTCAGCAATTCGAACTGGATATCGTGACACTAACGGTCTCACCTTCATATGCTGCATCTGTACCACGAAATCTACCCGGGCCACCTTGCTGTTTTCCATTCCCTGTGCCATTAGACTTGGAGTACACATTTCTGCCTTGGTGGTCGCCTTTTGTGTTCGAGGAAGATCTTTTCTTGGGCATGTCTGGCACGGGTTGGTCAGTGTGCCATTCGCAGTGAGTATTGAGGTATTGACTCCAGATGTTCTGCAGAACACTGACCTAATAGAATGCACTGCGAGACAACGTTAGATAAACTGCTGTAAAACTAATAGTACTGGCGTTTGCTGAAGGGATCAAGGAAATGGTGTGGTTGCAGCGATAAGCCTTTAACCTGAGGGTTAGGGGCGACAGCCGGCATGAGCGGGACATTCGTTTGTTCAAATCGCCCCGCGTTCTCCGCATCTGAGTAGACGGCTTGCCAAAATATGGAAAGATAAGCTCAGAATGGCCACAGGACTATTAACAGCGCAAAGGCGAATGATTGTTCTCCATACTATATTGCGGTCATGGTATCTTTTCGGCGTCATCTTCTTAGCTTCTGGCGCCCTCAATAGGGTATCATACCATTCGGTTTCTAGTCAAGTCTTAAAAATTGATGTGGTATAGTTATATATATTTCCTCGATTCTTTACATTGGTTCACGTCAGAATGGAGTTTAACAAGTACGTTCTCGGTCTCGTACTACGAATGAATCGTCAGCTTTCCGGTCTCATCACTGCTAACCCGACGACTGCAGCGACGGTTGTGACCTCAAATGCTGAGATAATTGAACAAACATATGTCAATGCGCAGACACAGACAGAAGATGGACAGGAATTGGCAGGCACACTGGCACCGGAGCCGTCCGACTTTAAGGAGCCATTGACAAGTTCAGACCACGCCCTGCCGCTGAGTGATGATGCTCTCCTACATCTCTCGCAAAGTCTAAAGCTTATGCCAGGCACACTTGCAACGCCCGGGTTCTCAAACACGAATTACTCTGCGAGAGATCTCAATCTGTTAGTCGAGAGCCTAAATTTTGCAGGTGCGACTGGCGGAAATGACAATAGCGAAGTATCCAGTGTGTCGCAGGTGAAATGCCTAGCGACCCATTTGAAGGAAGATATAAGAAGTCTTAAAAGCTTGGCATTGAAGCTGTAGGGACGCAATGGGGAGATTGTAATTAAGGTGGTGTTGGTTGTTATATGGCACATATTTTTTCTACGTGCGACGGGTTCTCTACGTGCGACGGGTTATCAAATAATAAATGGTTGTGCGATTTATAATACTATGTTACAATATACTGTACAAGATGTGACTTATCGGGCATAAGCTCCGCTCAGAGACCCCGAGAGATGGCTTCGTACGCAGGCGTGGAGTTGATGTATGACTCTACAAAGTATGTTTTCTGATTTTTTGCGAGAAAGCTGATAGGTGTCATTAACAACAACACATCTATCATAGAACAAACACATCGACTTACCGCAGCAGTTCTTCAATGTGCGCTTTCAGCACGTTTATGCTTTGTTGGTCCATATGGGTATGCGATAGTAAACCAGGAAGAGACACTATCGACGGATTAGATATAACAGTGCCGATCAAATATAACAGTCACTCCATACCGAATAGTCTGACTAAATGCTCAGCTCCATAGATCTCGCTGGCGACTTTTCCTGGGTTTCCACGCGTCACCTCCAAATACTGTTGTCTTTCGAACCTGTAAAGCAGTATTGACCCTAACGACTTATCGAAGTATAACTGAAGTCCTGCTAGAATTTCGTCAAGGATCTCCGTCTCGGCGTTCCCAAGACGTCGTTTCATATAGAAACTTCTGAATTCTAGCAGAATCTCTTGGATATTTGGTGAACGAGGGAGTTTGACCAACTACGTATGTCAGTAAAGCATACATCATTTGACCGAAGACGTACCTGTGAATTCTTTGTAATGTTTTCCCAGTCATCCGCCAGCTGAGCTTTGAGAGTATCTGGCACAATAATGTTCACATCCAGATGAGAGAAGTACTCATCATCCTAACCCATATTAGCGGAACTAAATATATACTTTTCCTGCCTTGTCGCACCTTTTCGTCGGCTTCTCGTCTCGTCTTTTTGGTCGCCTTGGCAAGTTCAGCAAGCTCCTTAGCGGACTCTTTGCGTTTCTGCGAGCTTGATGTCATGGCGGTGCTAGCAGTCGGCGTTAACTCTCTGTGCCCCGATCCGCCAGTTTTCTTATTTCGCAGTTGTTGTAAAGCCTCATTTTTCAGCTCCCTTTGCATTCGCAGATTCTCCTCCGTCCATCGTAAGACACGCTCTTGTGGTAGCTATGCATTGTGAATATAAGAGTGAGAACAAATAGAAATAGGCAACTAACCCATTCATCCCATCTACACAGCGTCAGCATATCCAGCAAATAATACATACATACCGCAAGCTTACGATGACTTCCATCCTTTGTAATGAATTAAGTACGCGACTGCAGCTCTGTTCTCTTCAGGAATTTGCTCGATATCTATACCTGCATTCTTTTCATTGGGAAAGTAAGTCTTCAGAATTTTAGACTCATACAGTAGTGGCCCATGGAAAGCAAGACATCGTGCATTAACAGAGAATCCTTCGCTAGGGCCATTAGCAGCCATAATACCATAGAGATAAACAAATGACAAATCACTGGACAATCGACTTTCACAAGTACGACAACGGTTGGCAAGCTGCCCGTAGCCCTTGCAAATCTGGGTAAGGGCATCGGTTACTGAGAGCGAATGCGGTGCTGCGGCGCACGCCGATTGCGCCAACGTGCGAAACCGGGATCTGCCATCCGCATAATATTTGGAGATCAACCCGCACAATTTCTTCCACCTCACGGCTGAAATTAAGAGTGTGTGCATCTGTCCAGACTTACGTGCAACGAGCATTTTCAGCGGTTCTTCTAGTAATTGAGAGGGGGCTCATATGGGCTTTAGTCTGGAAGAATAACAGAAGATGAAGTTCAGTCGTACAGTGCAATTCAACGCTGTTCCGGAGTGGTCGTCATACTATATCGGCTACTCGAATTTGAAGAAGCTGTTAGTGCATAGCAAGTCCGACTGCGCCGGTCATGTCTAACGCAACATTTCTCTAGAATCCATTCTCTTGAAGCTGATGCTGCGACTCGGTTAGCTCTTGGACATCATGACGCTGAGCGGATATCGCTCATACCTCACGAGGAGTCCACTACGGAGTATGACGCTATATTTCGACGGGCCTTGGACGACGAATTGGGCAAGATATGCAGATTCTACTCAGATAAGGAAACAGAATTGTTAGCCGAGCTTGAGCGGCTGAAGAAAGACATCCGCGATTTCCACGTTAGAGCTGGCATTGAGGAGGCTCGTACGTCGTCCGGTTCTTCTTATACTGCCCATCGTCACTCCGACGTCGAGAGTGTTGCTATTGAGCGACACGAGATGCTGGATAAGAACAGAGATGTAATGTCAATGGAAAATTATAATGAGGGCGATGAGCAGTTTTCGGAAATTTCTGACTTAAAAATTATGCTGAAGAAGCGAGCCATAGCGCTATATGTGTCGCTTTCGGAGCTGCGTGCCTACGTTCAGCTTAATAGGACTGGATTTGGAAAGGCGCTGAAAAAGTATGCCAAGTGTATCGGTAGAGAGATGAGCGGAAATTATGTTCCCGATGTGGTTGAGCAGTCATATCCATTTTTGCATTCGACGCGAGATGCGTTAGAGGAGAAGATCGCAGATGTCAATTTTCTCTACGCATCAATCAGCACTCACGGAGACATCGGGCAGGCCAAGTTGGAACTCCAGGGGCATTTGCGGGAATATGTTGTATGGGACCGTAACACGGTTTGGCGTGAAATGATGGGGATCGAAAAGAATATCCAAGGCGTGGGTCTCACTAACCAGGGCCTTCTTGTCAGTTCGAATCCTATCGCTGATGCATTGGAGCATAAAGGAGTTCTCAATCAGCCTCCAATTGAGGTTCGCACTCGGCTTGGTGCGATCAGACTCCCGAGATTAATTTTCAACTCATCTTTTGCTCTCTTGGCTATTATTGCTGTGGTGTTCGTCACCCTTTTAGCTGTTCCTATTTTTGACCAGCCTGAACAGCAGAGTTGCCTCGCTATTTTAATTGCTGCATCTCTGCTTTGGGCTACCGAGGTTATTCCTCTTTTCGTGACTTCAATGCTAATTCCTTTGTTGATTATCGTTTTCCGAACTGTGCGATCCGATGACGTATACCACGAGCGACTAAATGCTCCTGATGCGACGAAGTACATCTTTGCGGCTATGTGGACTCCTGTCATTATGCTGCTTCTAGGGGGATTTTCTATTGCCGCTGCTTTAAGCAAATACAACATCGCTAAGGTAATTGCCACCTGGGTCCTCAGCAATGCTGGCACACAGCCTCGTAACGTTTTGCTCACAACAATGTTCGTTGCTATGTTTCTCAGTATGTGGATCTCAAACGTTGCATCGCCTGTACTTTGCTTGTCGATTATCCAGCCTTTGCTACGTACGCAGGACACCAGCTCTAATTTCCCCAAGGCATTGATTTTGGGCATTGCTTTCGCATCGAATATTGGTGGGATGGCCTCACCAATTGCCAGTCCACAGAATGTTATTGCATTGCAGCACATGTATCCGAACCCATCATGGCTTGCATGGTTCTTCATTGTTATCCCGGTGTGCATTTTTTCGATTCTACTAATATGGCTCATGATGCTCGCTACCTTAAATCCCGGTAAGTTGGATAAATCCTGAATTTTATATGGACATCTAACGAGCGGTTTGTAGCTAAGGGAGCTATCATCACCAAAATCCAGCGAAGCAAGGAGAAATTTAACCGAACTCAGATTTTCGTCTCTGCTGTCACTCTCATAACGATCATATTGTGGTGTGTTTCCCACAAAGTTGAGCCAGTTTTCGGCGATATGGGTGTGCTCGCCATCGTCCCACTTGTGGTATTTTTTGGCACCGGGCTGTTAACGAAAGAAGATTTCAACAACTTTATGTGGACTATTATCATCCTTGCCATGGGTGGTATTGCACTCGGCAAGGCAGTTTCGTCGTCTGGTCTTCTAGACACAATTGCGATTGGTATTAGATCCGTTGTCAGTAATATGGGTATTTATGGCGTGATGGTTGTCTTCGGCTCTTTGATTCTCATTATCGCAACATTCATTTCGCACACAGTCGCGGCTTTGATCCTGCTTCCTATTGTTGCGCAGGTTGGTCAAGCTATGGATGATCCTCATCCTAACCTTCTCGTCATGGGTGCTGCTCTGCTTTGCTCATGCGCTATGGGCCTGCCTACGTCAGGTTTCCCTAACGTCACCGCGATATGTACGACTGACGATCAGGGTCGTCCGTATTTAAGTGTCGCATTGTTTATTACTAGAGGTGTGCCCGCCAGTGTGTTGGCGTACATCGTCGTTGTTACTTTAGGATTTTGTTTGATGAAGATTGTAGGCTTGTAGCATGACAATCTAGGTAAAATAACGGGGATATAGAATTATGAACTGAGGGTAACTATAGATACTACCTGAAACTTGTAATAAGGGTCGGCAGTGAACCTTCGAATGAGATTTTCTTAATGGGCGGAGTCGCTATTTTCGATACTCCTACGCGTAATCGGAACTATCTTATTATGTAATTTATCTCTTGTTTACGAACGTAATGAATATGTTACACTTTTTTAGAAGTCTTTAAGGCAGTAGAATAGAAATCGCACTAAATACACCCTCATTTTTCCTGGACTATTATCATCCGTTTCATACAAGACTATAGAACAATTTTCTGCACGCTGCAACCCAGGATAACCGTACAATCTCGCACGATCCAGGTACGAGACCGCATTTACAAAGCACCAGAGTTGGCGATAGTGACCTTAGTGCGGGGAGCGCCACTTCGGGTGCCGAGAGCTTCGATTGCCTTGACAACGTCCATTCCCTCAACGACTTCACCGAAGACTACGTGCTTGCCGTCAAGCCAAGGGCAAGGAACTGTGGTAATCTGTCACATTTATTAGCATTTGAATACCACTTGAACATATATAGACTCGGCAAAGAATAACTTACGAAGAACTGGGAACCGTTGGTGTTAGGGCCGGCGTTGGCCATGGAAAGAAGACCGGGCTGAATTGAGCGTCAGATAAACTTTACTCCCTATACATAATGATTGGCGTAGACAAAACAAAGGATTAATGTATACCTTCGTGTGCTTCTTGACGAAGTTCTCATCAGCGAACTTAGAGCCATAGATGGACTTGCCTCCGGTGCCCTGTCGTTTACATTAGTCGCCGATGATTGCCTGTCGGGGATTGGCTAGTCGGGTAAGGACAAAAAACTTACATCACCACGAGTGAAGTCACCACCCTGGAGCATGAACTGAAACACATATTCATTAGCATCAAATCAACATTTTATAGTTTCTAGAATCTATTGACATGAAGGACACTTACGTCAGGAATCACACGGTGGAAAGCGCAGCCGGCATAGCCGAAACCCTTCTCACCAGTGCAAAGAGCCTTGAAATTGGCGGTGGTCTTAGGAACGACCTGTAATAAAACTTGTTAGATCAACTCTCATCTAAAAATATAGAACGTAAATTCTGATATACTTATACTTACATCGTCGTAAAGCTGGAAGACGATACGGCCAACGGGCTTGTCTGCATTGATACGGGGTAAGCAAATTTGCTGATCTTTTGATTTGTACAAAATTACACCTGGAATCAGGCACACAGCAAGCTAAACCTACCAGTGGTAACGTCGAAAAAAACTTTAGAGCCCATGTTAAACGACGAAGCAGTAAATGGACGAGATAGCAGGAATTGAGAGGGAGATCGAATGTTTCTGGCGAGAGAAGAAGAGCAGGGGACAAGACGCCGAGAGAAGGACACGATCATATTTATTTGCTGGCTTTGAGTGTGGAAGACATCGATCGCGATCGCGATCGGCTTGCGTGTTTAATGGCAGAATCGGGCGGGCCATGCGCGCGTGCTAATGGCTGATAGGTTGTAACTGCACATGTATTTTCACAGCTGAATTGCGAATTTATTTGGAATGGGGTATTATGGCATAAGCGTCGTAATTGCATTCACTACGTAACTTGTGACCTGTGAGTAGCGTGTGAGTCGGTCGTGGCAGCATCACTAATAGCACGAGAAGGTTAGGGTTATCCAATTTGTTTAGACGGCCGACCAGACCCCGGGCAGACCCCTTAACAAAGCAAA
>JAJLTN010000183.1:0-33952 GCA_030568215.1 Lipomyces kockii
TGTTCTAACGAACGCATTATTTCAAGTTTCAACTTGATGACTGTAGATGTGGAGACACTGTTTTCAGTTGTGTTGAGGATATGGTACAGTTGTCGGGACTAACGTGCATGCACCATACTACCAACCAACTTCAAACGCCACTGGCCCCGCAAAAAAAAATAGAAAGCGAATCGCCGAATCAAGTAGTTATGCTTAATGCCTATGGCAATTCTCTGAGTTGGACTACGAGTGCCGGCCACCATGAAATGGCTGACAATTTAAATGCACTGATGCGTTGCTCCTCGCGATTCAGGCACTGGTCTCAATTTTCAAACCATACTTAGGCATAACCAGAATGTTAGCATTATAGCTTGCCCAACCCACATTTTGCACGACATTGAGTTACACAAAAATATAGAATCAAGCAAACCTGCTCGGACAATTAAAAACGATGTTGACAGGACTCGAACCTGCAACCTCCGGAAGATGTCAAGGCATTCTTCACCGAAATCCGATGCGCTCACCATTGCGCCACAACACCTATGAGTAAACAATTTCACTAGGTTACCCTGCCAATTCTCTGATCTAATAAACGATTGGAGAGTTGCGCCATAAGCATTGAGTTATTTTGGCATTGAGCTGATTTGGGATGAAACTCCAAACTTGTGGTTTTGGTGGTCATCAATTGAAGTAGTTCCAATAATATAACATAGAACTTGGTTATTATACGACGTAGCTGTGTATAAACAAAATGCCAGGGATAAGCACATCTCATCTCGAATAAATGAGGATGAGTTCGCAGCTTCTCTCCCATAGCCATGTGAATGATGGTAGTTAAGCGTCTAGGCGCCGCCTGATCGTTGAATTGTTCGAATTTTGTTCGAATTGTATTGAGTGCCTCTGTTATTCACTAGCTGGCACCAGTACGTGCTCCGCCGAATTTTTACCGAATTATTTATGCCAACACTTTGCATCGTTATCGATAACAATGAGCAATTACAGAATATATTTTAAAGAACAGTGAGTATATACTTGCTCATTATGAGGCATGGCCAACGGCACGAATCGTCGTTGGCAGCATGGAGTCCAAACCCGTACATCCTCCCGGCGACGAAATGATACTTTGTCACGCAATCTCCCGCACGGATACTATTAACTGCTGGAATTAACGCGGAACATGTTTTGTAGCCAGATCGATCTAGTAAATATTCGGTGGCTCGAAGTAACGAAAGTGCTAGGAAAAGGTTGCCTACATCTATTGCCGAACAGGCGTGGAGAAGCTGTTCGGAATGGCACATGAGTCATGGGCCCGTCTCGGGCGACGATCGCTTGCGGGGCTCAAGGAATTGCGTTTACCCAATAGAGTTGTCACGATACTGGCACTAGAATGTAAACGGAAAAAAGACAAGGAATTTGCAGGGCTACGGGGGCTGCTAGAGGCAACAAATCTGCAGCTGTATGTACCGTGGACTCTATCGCACCTTCGCTTTAGTAACGTTGAAATGGCATAAGCTGGTAATTCTTATTATGGGCGTATCATCACCAATGAATGGGAATTTGCAAAGATATCGCACACTAGCAGCAGCACTGCGCTGATGTAATCACTAACCAGTCCCCACAATAATTAGCACTACGGAGTAGACACAAGAAATTCAGACCGCCATCCAAATACCCTACTCTGCGCTATGACGACAAAACAACCACATATTTGATAGTTTGGGCTGTGAGTAAATACCATGCATTGGGCTGTGAGTTTCCGATCACACGGACCGATCACAGCGACTAATACTTTGCCGGCTTCAGTCCGCTTACGTTTTGGAAAAGTCTCGTCTTCAATTTTCTCTGGTACTTCCAAACTGCTCCCTTCTATCTCTTGTATAATTCTTTACGAGCCCATGCAGTTACAGTCGAAGAATTCATATTAACGACCTTAATTATTTGTGTCGTGTACCATACCTTCTTATCGTTTCGTTGTGTCTGTTCTCCAACTTGACTGCCCGATGCCACGGCCAAGCACAATGAGGTCGTTCTCCAGGACCAGCTCGTCGACCAGCGTTCTCACGTCACCGCCCGCGACCCCATTCTATTCTGCTTCGCGCGACTACTCCCCTGTCGCTCCTGCATCATCCTCGTCCATTCGCTCGGCGTCCTCCGTCACGGGGGCGGTCTCCTCATCTTCTTGCATGACTCCCACAGTTCCCAACGGGACGTTCTCACCCATCGCTACTCCGTCTCGTAGGAAAGCAATTACAATAGACACCGTGAATCCGTACCTGCGGCGTGCTGACTATGCTGTCCGAGGTCGACTTGCCATTCGTGCCGAAGAGCTGCGGGAGTTACTCAACAATGGCGAAACGTCGTTACCGTTCACGGAAGTTGTCAACGCCAACATTGGTAATCCCCAGGCCATGGACCAAAAGCCTATTACTTTTTTCAGACAGGTCCTCTCGCTAGTGCAGTATCCTCAGCTCTTGGATAATGAGTTCGCCGACAAAATTTTCCCGAAAGACTCACTTGAGCGTGCGCGTGTTCTGTTGAACGAAATTGGCTCGCTTGGCGCGTATTCACAGAGCCAGGGCGTTCCATACATTCGGAAGTCTATCGCTAAATTTATCGAAGGTGTGTTTAGTGGATTAAGTGAATTTACGGTCTCATACTAACATTTTGCGTAGAACGAGATGGTTTCTCCGCTGACCCGAACCACATTTATCTTGCCGGTGGTGCGTCTTCTGCTGTCAGCTCTCTGTTCACCACCATTTGTGGTGGTCCAGAGACCGGCGTCATGATCCCAGTGCCTCAGTACCCACTGTACTCCGCGACACTGACAATCGCCAATGCCACTCCGATTCCATATCTGCTAGATGAAGCCACTGGCTGGGGAACTGACCCAAAGTACATTGCTTCAGTGGTGAAGAATAGCATTGCTAAGGGCGTTGATCTTAAGGCCATGGTTGTCATAAATCCATGCAACCCTACTGGGTCATGTCTTTCACGCGCTGAGATTAAGGACATTATCACCCTTGCAGCGGATAACACTTTTATGATTATCGCCGACGAAGTATATCAGACCAATATCTACGACGGCGAGTTCCACTCGTTCAAGAAGGTGCTACGCGAACTTCAGAGAGATTTCCCCGACAAGTATGATAATGTTGAGCTGGCGTCGTTACACAGCACCAGTAAAGGTATGGTTGGCGAGTGCGGCCAGCGCGGTGGTTACATAGAACTTGTCGGCATCGACGAGCAAGTGCTCGAGCAGTTGTACAAGCTTGTTAGTATCTCGCTGTGCCCTGCTGTGTCCGGCCAAGTGCTGACGGAGCTCATGGTTAATCCTCCTAAGCCTGGTGACGAGAGCTATCCAGTGTACAAAGCGGAGTATGATGCAATTTATAAGGCTTTGAAAGAGCGTGCGTTCTCGCTTTTCAATGCTTTCAAGGAAATGGAAGGTGTTTCATGCCAGGAGCCTAAGGTCTGTTTGAACTCTATCCATTTGATTTTGTCCTAACCATTGGCTAACATATATTCAGGGCGCCATGTATTTATTCCCCACTATTAGCATACCACCAAAAGCCATTAAGGAAGCTCAAAGACGGAATGAGGAGCCAGATCAGTTTTACTGTCTCGAACTCCTTGAACAAACCGGTGTATGTGTCGTTCCTGGCTCTGGTTTCGGTCAGAAAGATGGCACATACCATTTTCGTACGACCTTCTTGGCACCTGGTGAAGAGTACGTTCGAAGAATTATTGCATTTCACATGGAATTCCTCCAAAAGTATTCATAGAGTCGCTGTGGTGTTATTTGTTTTGCTGGAAGTTTTGTTTAATTGATTGCCTTAATATTTTTGGGTGTGTGTAAAATTGAAGCATATTACCTTGCGCGTTTCTCGATCTTGTTTAGGAATTGGGGGAGGGGTTCAGGGGCTCACATTAAAAATCAATAAGTATTTTATGCATGTACGTTGAGGCACTTCCTTTTCGGTTGGATGTGATGACGGCGACCAAAAATAAATGAAAAGTTATTGTTGTTTATCATCTTATTTTTGCTTTTTAAAGTCTTAGATTTAGAATTGTCGATTCTCAATCACGTCACATAAATTCTCCTAGTTGCGGTGATTGAAGCCATAGGCAAGCCTCAATTCTCAACTAAAGCCATGAACGCATTATTCTCTCATATGTTAACTATATAATTTAACTTATATATTCACGTATGTACAAGTAAGGACAATAATCCCATAGATATGTTAACCAATCCCAAAAAATCATCACATGCCGTCGCCATGTGTATATGTACAAAATCTCTATCCCTTCATGCAACAACCTCTACATCTACTTCACGCATCTGACGTCTTCCTTACTTTTTATCCAACGGCTTGCCAAAACCCCAGACTTTCACGTCTCCTAGCCGTCGCTTCTTGGCCTCTTCGAATAAAACGTGTCGTTTAGCTTTATTTAATCAGTTAGAACTCTCGATGCTCCATTAAACCCAGAAAAACTCCATTCATAAATAGTGTAACTAACCAAAGGGATCATAACGAATCTGCACCATAGGAGGCGCTTGTCGTGGGCGATACATAGCCTTCATATAACCCGTCGCGGCCGTCGAAACTAGTTTCACGAGAGTCAAACGTCCTTTCTGTTCTATATTATTGAAACCGAAAATGTTAACGATCGTTTGTTTCTCTCCATATTGCCAGCTTCAACCAAGCACCGGATGGAGGTGTCCTGAAGTATAAGCGCATACTCACTTTTCGCCATGATAAAGGAACTATAGTAGATCAATTGGTATACTTCTCGGAAAGCTCGACAAAAATACTTCCAATTGCTGTACCCGCACGCTCTGTATACGACTGCAGCTCTGTTAGGGTGCACAACGACAACGACGAGACAAAACTTCGTGCTGACGTGTACGGGATATCTCGCTCTAGCGTATATCTTGTCACAAGCAACTCAACCCTTACCCAGACATACCCTGTGACTCGCTGTAAGACAGTCTGGTGTTAAAAAGGCTAGCTATAACTTATATATGTAAGATACGGTCATCCGCGGGGAATTATTTCATAACGACAATTGATAGGCCATATATCGAATATATACTACTTTCTATAGTTACAATTCATACATGTACTGCTCATTAACAACAACAAACTGTAAATGTCGTACACTAATCCTTGGCTAAACTAATAATTTCACCATTGGAATACGGAAAGAACAAACCAGCGGTACAAAAGAAAAAGCAACACACCCATCCCATGCACATAACAATCATAGTACATACAACAACGCTGTTCTTTTCATCATAGCTCTATACTCCTCCTTTCATCCAACGGTATAGCGAATGACTGTTTATGACGGTGAGGCAGTTAACTGGACGGCGCGGCACTTGGCGACGGAGTACCAGCCGCGTTATCGCCATCACCCCCGCCAACTACGGCTCCTCCTCGTCCACGCATCCCTCGGCCACGGCCTATAGTGCGACTGCCACCGCTGATGCGACCACGGTGAGATTCTCGCCTAGGGCCGCTTTCGCTTTCGCTACCGGACCGCCATGATACGCCTCGGCCGCTACCACCGAATCCTCCTCGGCCGCTACGTGACGCACTGTCGCTAATTGGAGTGACTTTCCCGAGTTTCTCTTGGTCTACCCGCGGCAATGCGGCCAAAGCATTTTCCTGCGTATCGAAATATACATATGCAAACTTTTTGCCGGTCTGTGCGATGCGGATAAGTACAGAAGTGATGTGAGGCTGATCTTCTGCTGCGAAGTACGTCTTCAGTGTCTCTTCCGAATCGTCTGCTCGAGCAACCCATAGTCCAGGACGTCGCGGCTCGCGTGGCGAGTCCCTTTCATCTGCAGCCTTCGCAACAATTTCAGCTGGCGGCGGTACTAGTCCAGTGATCTTGCCTTCCGTAGGGGTCTCGCCCGGAGCCTCGACAGGTAGATCCGAAACCTTCTCCTCTGATTTCTCCACGGGGGCAGAGGTAGCCGGAGCCTTCTCTGGCATTGGCGCAGCCGTTTCTGCTGGTGCAGGCGTAGAAGATTTGGGTCGATCAGCAGGTTTCTGAGGCACGGCTGCTGGAACAGCTGGGGCTGGGGTCGTTGGCGTCGGCAAAACACCGTTGTTCGCTGGCGACGGACCTTTTCTCGGCTGCGAAGGTTTAGGAGCGGATTTCGCAGTAGTAACAGCAGGCGCGCTGGCCGGCGTTGAATTAGCACCGGGCCTTCGGTACTTGAAATTGAAACCCTCAGACTTCGTCTCAATCCCAATCTTACCATCTTTAACATCGAGTACCAGACTACCATACGAAACATCGGTGAGATTGAAATGCCACATATTTCGGAATCCTATGTTCGCCGCCTCTTCTCTCTCCATCTCGCGTTCTGAGACAGCCTGAGCACTCGTCGGCATTTTTTCTATCATGTTCAGGGCATTTTCAATAAGTTGTTTCTGAGTTGGGTTATTCGCGATGACTGGCTGCACTTCACCCTTGACGATATCCCAAACATCCATGAATTGTGCGCGTGCTCCAGCAAGCTTGCCGCGGAAGTAATCGTATGTAGGATTGACTGCAAACTCGTTATAGCTGGATCCGTATCTGAAATGAAGCCCGCCAGATATGGAGAAATCGGCCTTAATCGACAACGCAAGCTGCGCTAATATTCCTTCACGAGCAGGCGAAGCGTGCGTGACTAATATCCGAGTCTCCGTCTCATCGAACACTCGAGCCGCTGTATCAATCAACTCGCCGATCTGCAGAAGAGTAGTCCACGTTGTACCGCCACCACCGGCAATAGTAGTTCGACCCGATCCATTGTCAAAGAGCTTGTGCATGACCAGTGCGCCTCCCAATCCTAACAGTCTGAACTTGACGCCATTACCAGTGTCGATACTGCGGCTGGAGTGTTCGTCGACAACGAACAAGTTATTGACCTTATATTCGCCAGATCGAAATTTTTCCAGAACGGAGACATCTTCGCAGGCGCCATGGACAGTGTAAACCGGCACATCGAACTTCATCTCTCCAGATAGGAACTGGTAGAGCTGTGAAATTGGACGCGAAGTTAGATAGTGCCGAAGTGACTGTGATTCTTGGGGTAGGGACCTCGCGTCGAGGAGTGGCGAGTACTGAGCAACATGCCGGAGAGTCCTGGTAACTAATTAGCATCGGCATTAATTTGTAATATGTCACTACGATGACACGTATGGGAGTTTGCGCTCATACTTGTCAGTGACTTTGGGCACACTGTCTCGGTCGTAGAAACCAAAGTCTCCAGTATGGATGACGAACGACGCGTTATGTTCTTTGGCAAGCTGATTTAGAATCGATAGCTGGCCTAAATAATGCTAACATTAGATCACGTTCTAATTCATTTTATTTTCAGATTACTTGAAGACATTGTACTGATAAATGCATGGATGTAACTCCTCAAACTTGCCCACGCCTCAGGTCACAGAAAACTTGACTAACCTCGGACATCAGCAACACAGAGAATTCTGGCCTTATCGCCAACATTGAGCACCTGGGGTGTAGCTCCATTCGTAGCCTACATTAAGATCAATAGTCAGTCTCAGATTGCCTCTACAAAATTGAACGCGATGTGAATTCGCATAGCTAGCGCATTACACTTACAGCCATGATTCTCGATTCAAAACTGATTCTCCGACAAAAATAATTTCTTTAATCAGAAATAATTGCAAATATGCAATCCACCAAAGCAATATATTCGGCACGTGAATGAGAGTGTCAACAATAGAATAGACCACGGTCAGGGGACTATGCGTGCAAAAGGGGGTTCGATGTTTCTCGCGCGCACAGAAGGTCTTCCAAAGGTTCTTCGCCCTGCACGCGAATAAACTGACTGGGCTAGGGTATTCACATTGGTTGAAGACAGCAAGATAGGGTCTTGTAGCGAAGCCTCTAACCCCTGGATTTATTGAACAGAATGAGTTACTTCTAGGGGTAATGCGATTTTCCGCAGTAACTTAAATTGTATAATATGAGGGCTCATAGAACAGATGTATCTTCTACCTAATTCATCCCTTGGCTGGCCGTAGGTAGTTTCACGGATAATTAATAATATCTGACTCGATTTGGGATGCGGCGCGGTGCGTGTGAGCTTTACACGTCGTGATTTGTTCCTAAACCCTGGTGAACAGAACTTGTCCTTTCTCTACACTTCAAACCATTCCTATCCGTCGAAAAATTTTCTACTCTACGTAAGAAATGACTGTTACGCTCCCTTCAACTTTTGATGGTAGGTGTTACCTTTCTATTAACACTGCAACTGTTATACGATATGGTCTTGACGACCAACAAACTAACAACTTGTTAGAACCCGTTCTCCTGGGTGTCATCGGCGGTACTGGCCTATACCATCTCGAGTCACTTACTCCGGTGGCTCGTCTGACCATCAGCACTCCATGGGGCCACCCATCCTCCCCCATCACGATTTCCCGCACCAAAACCGGTTTCCCTATCGCGTTCCTTGCCCGCCATGGTGTGCACCACCAGTTCAACCCGACTGAAGTCCCCTCGAGAGCCAACATCGCGGCCTTGAAGTACATTGGCGTGAGAGCTATCATTGCTTTCTCCGCCGTCGGCAGTCTACGGGAACACATTAGACCCAGAGACTTTGTTCTCCCGACACAGATCATTGATCGCACCAAGGGCATCCGGCCGTCTACCTTCTTCGAGAGCGGTATGGTCGGACACGCCGCCTTTGGTGATCCTTTTGACGAGAAATTGGCGGCTGTTATCGCGAAAGCTGCGCCGGTTTTGGAAAGCAATGGTGTCAAGCTGCATACTAAGGCGACCGAGGGCAATGACCTTACGCTCGTCTGCATGGAGGGCCCTGCGTTCAGCACCCGCGCAGAGAGCCACATGTACCGAAGCTTTGGAGCCTCTGTTATTAACATGTAAGCCGGTCTGTTATCCCACGTTTGTATTTAGCTTACTTGAATCAGGTCGTGTATCCCCGAGGCCAAGCTCGCGAAGGAAGCCGAGATCTGCTACCAAATGATCTGCATGTCCACCGACTACGATGCTTGGAGAGAAGGCGAGGAAGCTGTCACTGTCGAGACAGTGGTTGGCCACTTGAAGGCCAACTCCCAGAACGCGCACAATTTTACGGAGGCGATCCTGGACCATCTTGAAGAGGAGATCAAGGCTGGTACTGTCGGTCGCAGTTTGGAAGGCTCGATGAAGTACTCTGTGTCGACTGCGCCTTCTCAGATCTCGAGAGCTATGTTGGAGAAGATGCACTTTTTATTGCCTGGATACTGGTCGTTGGAGTAGACGCAAATAATGATGGAGACTAGATATACCGTTTGCTGTCTTGCTACGTAAAATAGATGTAGAAAATATGCTATGGATGTCATGACCAAATAACTGGCTAACGATTGCGAGGGAATTGTATAGATAGCTGCTTGTGTTATTATAACGTAATATGTAAGAAATATTGCTTCAGGCCATTATGACAGTTCTAATAGATAGAATTGATAATTAAAATATACATACGAAAGAATTTGAAAACTATTTACATATTGAAGTAATAAAGATAAGGCAATGCCAGCCAAAGCTGTATCTCATCTAATATCGAACACATCATCTACCAAATATTCACTTGCTAGTGTGAGTATGATGTGCTGCTTGCCGTCGTTGCTGTTCCTGTTCCTGTTGCTGAGGGTGGTAATGATGATTATGATGGTCTCCACCCTTCTTCCACATTCCGCCGCGGCCGCCTCGACCCTGGCCGCCTCTACCTCTTCCAGCTCCGCCACGACCACCACGACCAACGCGCTTGCTTTCACTAGCTGCTTCAGCCGCGGCTGCTGCTTCCTGCCTCTGCATTTCCAATTGCACGCGCTCGCTCTCAGCTGCCCACCAGGTCGCAAACTCCTCTTCCTCACGAAGTTCCTGGAAACTCTTCTTTTGTGTAGCTTTGGCAGTCATGATCTCTTGCTCTGTTCTTTGCTGTTCAATAATATCCGCCAACGAGAATTGAAACTCTACCACCGGCGACTTCGCAACGGACGAGGACGTAGCATTCGAAGCGCCACCGGCCCGAGGCATCGATCCCGACCCACTTGCATTTCTGACTGGCGTCTGTGGAGTCGGGGATCCCTTTCTCGAGTTATTCGCTGTCGACGCGCCCGAGTTCAACCCGCTCGATAATGCCGAGGGCGTGCCATTCGGACCACCAGTCGGCAGTTTCTTCTTAAGCACTCCCGGCCCGGAACTCATATTCTGCGCTGCCGTTGTCGCGAACGAAGTCTGGGGTCCCATAGGGAACAATTGCGGTGACGACAAAGTATTTGTATCATCAGCACCTGCCTTCACGAGCGACTTGGCACGTATATCAGCTTTTATGGGTGTTTGCCATGGCGTTGAGGAAGATGCTGACTTGATACTCGTTGGCACTACCCCATTCTCCGATTGTTGACGCTGTAGTTTCTTGCGTTCTTTCTGCGAAATCTTAGCGTAGTCCTCGACGGGCTTGGCTTCAAGCTTTGCTATCGACAAAGAAGTCGACGACGACAATGATCCGACGACAGGCGAGGACGAGGACGCCTGGGATGTTTGCGGAGAGGACACGTCTTTCCATTTATTCTGCTGCAGGCCTACCGAGATTTTCGAAACTGAGCTGAGGGTCTTGGTTTGCAGATCTGGCTGCGAGATTGCAGATCTGAAGTCTATGGTAGCGACTTTAGACGCTACCGGTGCCCACGGAAGACCGTTTGATGTACCGGGATGCGAGTCGAAAGCATGCTTGGTGCCAAGACTGCCGCCCGGTGTTGATGGGAGCGACCCGTGCGGCGTGACACTTCCCGCCAGAGAGTCCTGCCGATTTGGAGTAGAAGACAAAAGGTTGTCATTGAATGACCCATGCACAAACCGACCCATAGGTGAGTCATATAAACCCCCACCGGTCGGCGATGACCCCAGTGTAGTTGCAGACGATGCCGTAGTCGACTTTGATTTACCTTTCACAACTGTCCAATCTGGCTCCGGTTCATCTTCCATATCGAAGATAAAGTCGCTCGGCTGATTTGAAGGGCGTAACATGGGACTGACGGTCTGCGTCCCTGTCGGTGCCTCTTTCGAGCTCCGGCGCCGACGACGATGGTTGTGGTGCAAGCCGTGTCCACCAGATGCACCACCGCTTTCAGACGGCCGACGGTCGAAAGGTTTTCCGGTCAATGAACTAGGCAGTGATGATTGCGGTAAAGAAACGTAACTCGATGGCAACGATGTTCCGAAATCAGACACGAGGCGGTCCCTCTCCTTTCGCCTTGCTTCCGTGAGCGATGGATGGCGTTCTTCTAAAAGCTCAAGAAGCAATCCTGATTTGCTGATCGGCAATTTCTCAATTTGCTTCTCCCGAACCACTTTCTCTAGGTCGGCCATTAATGATTCATCCAATGATCCAAGATGACTATAGAAAATTATTAGCTATCATAACCAAAACGCAGCCAAGCAACATACCCGTTTTCAAGCATGCACTCCAAGTTCATGGAAATGTATTTCAACACCGACGTCTTCAAGCCCTCTGCCGAATACAAGTCTGCCTCGGCGAGTAAATCCGCCGCATTCCGCACATTCACTACCACTCCGTTAGTCCTCATTACTTAGCGGAACTTACAAAGACATACCATAATTGCGCAAGACTGCCTGACACAGTTGGGTCAGCTTGTCGATCAGTAGTTCATTCGACACCGCCAAAACCTCCAACACGAACTCAAGAAATTCGGTCAAGCTCTCAGAGCGCTTGCTATTGAACAACACGTTCACATCCTTGCCATACATGAAATCGAGAATAATTTTGAACACAGGATAATGCACGTGCCTCATATCAACCGACTTATTATTCTTCGCCGGAGGCGAGCTAGATAACTCGTAGTCAGAGACAGCGAACGTCGGAACAGGAGCCGACCACCGCATAGCCATCAGCGTCTCAAAGAACTCTGACCGAGAGGATAAAATAACAGAATGGCACCGCACATCCCGATCTTGCAAATGTACAACCATATCAGTCCACTCTTCAGTCACCGGATCCTCCACCGCGGCAGACAAATCACTTGAGAGTGACTGCGGCGGCTTCTGGAGGAAATACACTGCCGAGGACAAGCTCTTCAGTTTCAGCACGCTCGAGAGCCTAATCAGGTCTTCCTTGGCGGCGAGAAAGCGCTTCGCGACTTGGGCTTTATTGGCGAATCCTTCCCATATTGGGAGCAGGAAATCCGTGTAAGCAAAGTACACGAAAATCAAAAGCGCCAATAACCCTGCGTTCGAGAATATAAGAACTGACTTACTGCCCGTAACGCAGTACTCGAGCCCTTCAACTTGCTGATCCCGCGAGATAAGACCCCTGAGGATCGTACTTCTGGCACCGATAATGATTTTGTTCACGGGAATCAGGATATCCTTAGCTTCGTGCGACACGAGATACAAATCGTATCCGCCGCTACCTTCCATCTCTAGCTCTTCGAACCGTTCGAGCAATATGCTCGGCAAATCTTCGTCCTGTAACAACTTGAGACTGCTGAAATATGTCCGCGGCGGTCTCCGTTCACCAACGGACTCTGATGATCGCTGCGAAACCACCGACTGCGAGTCCTCGACATCGTCGTCGTACTCTTCGACAAACGCGATCAACCGCTCAACATCGTCCGCCAAATCATGTTCATCAATATTGATCGGCGGCGGAATCGAATCACTCCTGATGGCAGCAAACGCACCGAACATGTTGCTCCGCACGCTCACAACCTTGGTCAAACGCGAGACTCGAGTAAACTTGAATTCGGAGACTTTGCCATGCGAATCTTTTGTCGCTGCTCGCTTCGTCTTGCGCCATACGCTCCCGGACTCGGTGCAAATGATGACAGACCCATCCTGTCCAACATCTAAATCGCGAACAGCAAGATGCTTTCGTCGGAGCGACCACACGTTCTGCGGTTTGACGGATTTCGAGAGTAGGTTCGGCTTAGAGTTTTCGAGCGACCTGCCGTCAAGCTGGAAACTGTATACGTCCCCCAAGGAACTCAAGGCGCAGACTGTATTGCCCCCGGAAACGACCTTGATGATCGTGTTCTTGGCATACATACCCCTCGGTCGAAAAACCGAGAACTGATCCGCAAACCTTTCGAGTGGAAAATTAACCTTAAAGTACCCGCCATTGATATACACAATCACGTCGTAATTCGCGAGCAAGCATATCGTAGCAGTATCAATCGCAGTGGCCATTTTGACAGGTGCGGGAAGGGACGGGACCTTGCGAGGGTGCAATTCAACTGCGGAGCCTTCGCCGGTTGGAAACCCGAGTTGCCCGACGTTCTTTCCCCACATGAACAAATCCCGCTCGGTGAATGCGACCGAATGCACTCGAGACGCTGCCACACCGATGACGTGCTCACGTTTTAAGCCTGCCACGATTTTGCGGGGTGAATGCTGTACGGGCTCGTCTTGCAGCTTTTTGGCCTCGACGGGATACCCCAGCTGTCCAAACTTATTTGATCCCCATGAGTAACAATCACCATCCGCAGTGACCACAAGCGTATGATCCTGACCAAGAGCGACCTGTGTTACCTGCGAGTCCCCGAATTTCGGGAGATTCTTGAAAGCGAATTGCGTGCCACCGGTAGCAAAACCTAATCGTCCGCCGTTTCCAAATCCACAGATATACAAGTTATCTGTCGCATCTGTTGTCAAGACAACGGTGTGTAGTTTTGACATTTGCACGTCCCTGATCCGAAGCTCGTGGAACCTCTCGACAGCCGGCTCGTTTCGGTCCTCGGCCCTTGGCCGCTCGAAGTAGACCCGTTCCGGGTTCGCGCGATCATCACTGTCGTGGAACCCGAGCGTGTGATTCGCGTTAGAGCCAAAAGTGAACAACTCCGACCCACCGACATCCAGATCTAGCGGCAAAGGGTTCGTGCCCTCGATTGTCGAGTTGAGAACGTCAAACGGAGAATTTCCCTCCCTGTCTTTCACACGAATACTATCGGAGTTGGAGCAAATCAATAACTTTCCGATCGCGATATTCCCTGAATACAACGCCCTGTGCAACGCCGTCCACCCGCTCTCGAGATCTGTGGCAAGGATATCGAGACTCGGGACTCGGAACAGCGCATTGACAAACTCGATCTTGTTCTGCGAACACGCGAGATGCAAAATCGTACGGCCGTACTCATCCGTGCGATTCACGTCCTTCGCGACACTATTTCCACCGCGCTTGCCATCTGTCGCGCCTAAGATGTTTTCGACAAAGGCTTCGAACGACTGTATATCATCCTGGTAATAAAACTTGAACAGATTATGTGCCATGAACCAAACCTATGTCGCTCACCGAGTAACTGTTCCTGACGAAACAGAGCTCTCGATGAGGTCAGAGGATATCAAACGAAATCGGATGAATTCGTTTTTGTCCTCTGTCGGGGAGGTGAATTGTGGACTTAGTGAAGCAAAACGGAAGGACAGAGTGTTGCGAATGCCGATTTATTCTCCTTTGAGATATAAACGGCAATACTCGGACGTCTGTGATCAATGTTAAACACTGGACTTCGCCTAGCAGTATATCACATTGGATGTAATGTAAGATACCTTCAGTAAATCCGAATGACACCCAAAGAAAACAACTTCACACGAACGAGCAAAACGCAAAAACTTGATCTAGAACAAATGTAGCGCTCTAGATCGGTCGTCGACGTTGTATTCGCACCGATATTATTCGTCGCGAGATCTTTCTTACTCTAACTTAGCTAACGTCCGCGTATAAAGAGACTACTACCGTAACCCAGCTTAATGTATCAAACGAACCTTCTCAAGCGCTTTCGAGAATAAGCCTATTCAGCGTTGGTTTTCAAATTGTCACGGTCTTGGATCAGTACTTAAACTGACGCGCGACAACGAAATACGCTCCGAGATATCGGCGATCGCAATCTCACAACGAAATCAGTAATTGCGTTCAGTTAATATCTTGCAACTTGTTAGCACCGACCGAGAAAGTATCTCCAAAGGCAAACAACAAATATGATCCGCGTGAAGAGCAAGAGCGTGTTAAGGACAACTCAGCAGCGATTCAATGAGTCTAACGGTGCAGCATGTGCCCGGACTAGCAGACGTCGAAGAGACGCCTTGTAAGCGGATTAGCCGCACGGTTGTAGTAGGATGAAGAATGAAGTGGTTAGCCAGGAAACGGGGCCATCCAGTTACGCAGCGTGACGCTAACTCTATTTACTCCTGCCCAAGCTGAATTGCCGGGCATCGCGAGCGCATCTGAACTTCGAAGTTTTTGCAAGGATATACTTGCAGCATTTTCATCGAGATGGGGGGCTGGACACCATTGGGAAGTGTATGGCGCTCGCATATATGCACGCCGTCGCTGGTCGCCAGAATCTCTGCAAAGCCAGGAAGAATGATTCCGAGATCATTGATTTGGTCATCATCATCATCATCGCAACAGTTCGCACCGTTGACACGCTCAGTACATATTAGACCGTCAAGGAATATTAAATCTTTAGTCGCAGACTCTCGATTATGGATATGGCGCGGTCCAACAACTTCATCTCCGTTCTTCTCCGCCAACACGTCCGTTCGCACTTTCGAGTCCAGTCTAACTCGCAACACCCGCAGCACGCAATTCCTCCAAAAGCGCTTCTACCAACACTGGTACAACCGCCAAACCCCTTTCCAACGCCTCCTCTTCACCTTCAAAAGCCTCTCCTTCGCACAAGTATGCTACGGTCTAATCGGCACCTTCGTCGCCGTCTACGTACTCAAATCTCTCGTGCCGGGCTTCCCAAGGCTATACTACTATGGCAGTGGGTCGCCCTGGTACGCACCGATAACCTGCATGTTCGATCACGCTAATATCGGGCATTTGTTTTCAAACTCGCTGTTTCTATTTTGTCTGTCGACGATTTTCCCGTACGGCATCACGAGCACAGCGACTATCGCGATTTTCCTCGTGGGCGGGTTGTCGGGGTTACTGGTCTCGACGATGCTCGCCCGACATAACGAGCAAAAGGCACTGGAAAAAGGGTATTTCGCGCGCCATGGATTTGAACGGCATCGTGCGGTTATGGGCGCTAGTGCAGCTATCTACGCTTTGAGTGAGTTGTACCTCGATTTGTCATTGGGATAGTTTAGCTCGGGCTAAGGCTGACGATTGTGATAGCCGCTGTGCAGACGTTTATTGACCCGTTTGGAAGAATCGCGCTGTACGGCATTATCCCGATGTCGAACTGGATGTTTCTGGCCGGCATTGTCACGTAAGTCGTGAACCTCTCTCATGATAGACATCAACTGATATGAACACGTCATAGTTTCGATTTATTCGGCGTCCTACGGAACCAAGCGCTGTCGTCCCAAGGCTCCGTTCCCGTCGGTGGGTCCTTCATTGACAACGCGGGCCATTTAGGCGGTTTTGCGGCCGGCGTGGTCGCCTACGTGGTCATGCGCAGATTTAGATTTCTCAGACGCGGATTTGATTTCTAGTTTCTTGTATATAATATTGCTCCACAGCTTGAACACTTGTATAAACGCTAGATGATTCATATCAATATCCATAACGTAAATATGTACCGAATCTTAACGTACGCGCTGTATAACCATCATCACATCGCAAAAGTGCTAATTTACATCCTAAAATTGCGCATGCGTCAGCAGCAACTCGATGAGAAGACGAAAGAAGCTCCAATTCATTTTCCATTATACATAATTTCGAATGCAAATGTATATATAGTTTATACAACACTCTAATAACTCAAACTCCAATTTTTAAGCTATCCCATAGTATATCCGGCATAATATGAAAAACGCTTTACAAAAGACCAACTTACTTCGCCTCAGGAGCACCAACAATGAAGTCAACACCCTTCTTGATATTCGCGGCGAGTCCCGTGTAGGCAACCTCGAGGAGGCCCTTCTCGTATTCACTCACCTGCGAGAGGACGTTCATGACCTTGACCGCACCAGATGGCTGTATACTACGTTAGCTTTGCAACAATCAGACAATTGAATTAAGGTTACGTACGCCGAGCTCGACAGGGACGGAGAAAAAGTCGAGTCCAGGTATAATGCTCTTGACTGCGTCGCCGCCAGGGATACCAGACAGGTACACGAACGTGTTCTCAACGACACCCGTCTCGCCAGCGACAGCCTTCAAGATGCTGTCGACGAAGCGGAATCCGGCGTGGGCCATAGAAAGTGTCGCGGAGCCCTTGCCTTCCTTTGCCTGCACAACCTCGTCACCTCCAAATTGAATCCGGTGGACCAACGCATCCCGGTCCGAGCCCAAGATCTCAACCTTGGGTTCGGAAAGGGACAAGAGAGGGACGATTGTGTCACCGGAGTGACCGCCGACGACAGGGATCTTGAAGACAGAAGGATCAGGCTTGCCGACGACAGCGGCAGTGAAGGTCTCGGATCGGACGACGTCGAGGGTAGTGACACCGAACAGCTTCTTGGGGTCGAAGACGCCATGCTTCTTAAGGACCTCGGCGGCTATGGGAACGGTGGAATTCACAGGGTTGGAGATGATGAGGATGAAGGCGGACGGAGCATACAGCGCGATGCCAGTGATCAGATCACGAACGATACCAGCGTTGATGTTGAAGAGGTCTAGCAGTGGATTAGATGCGGGATCACAGAATATCTTCCAGCGATGTTTTGAGCATTATAGCCGCAATCAACTGACAGGTTGCACACACAGATCTAGCGCGGCCACGCGGGAGATCGGCACCCCGTACATTGATGAGCGGCTATATGCTAACATAGATAAAAGAATAGAAGTACGCACCATCACGGGTCATGCCGGGCTTGCGGGGGATACCGGCAGGAATAACAACGACATCCGCTCCGGTAAGGGCCGCTTTGAGACCGTCGTCGGCAGGGAGGTATCCGGTGACCTTGGCCTTGGTGGAGATGTGGGACAGATCAGAGGCGACGCCGGGGCTGTTGACAACATCATAGAGAGCCAGCTCATCAATGTAGGGGGACTGGATCGTCAGCAACTAGGATTTACCTGGTCAAATAGAGTAGGATAACTTACAAGCTTGAGGAGGAGGGACAGTGGCTGGCCAATACCTAGGCGTGGTTGCTTAGCACCTTTTAACCCCGCAAACAAGAACTCGACGAACGAGTCAGATAGATCGGACTTACCACCACTGGCACCGGCGACGACGGCTTTAACCATAATGCTTGAGTGTGTGCTTGTGCGGGTGTGTTTGTGTGCGCAAGCGGACGAGAGGAAGCAGTAGAAAGACAGTGGAGATTCAAGGACTATCGGAGCTGGGTGGGGAGACGGGGCAGATATACGCGACGATGGGGAGGAGCATTAGGATAATGGCGCAGGCGGGGAGCAGAACGCGCACAGCACAGCACGCAGAACGCAAGCGCCCGGACGCACGCAAGTTTTGTTGAGCCCAGGAGAAGTCAGCGAGTTCTCAGCCCTTACCCATCAGGGGCAGGCTAGTCCTCTTCCACCTTAATGAACTTCAGCCCAGCGCCCATATTATTCTCTCTGTCTCGCAGTCAGCGCATGCTACTGAAAAGCACTATAGATACTCCACAGATTATCCCGCTGGTGTAGTTTAGTAGGGATCATCCACCCCCGAGGATGGCAATCATCGGCCTCGGCAGAAACAGGAGCACGCGCGTCCGCGGGTTCAAGGCGGGCCCACGTTCCGACCACGCGCTGCCGCTTCCGGTCCGTTTTCGCTCTCTTCGCGACTTCTATCCGCATGAGCAAGTCCACTCTGTCAACTCGATGCGCAATCATGTTCCCGACGCGTCCTGCCGCCTGAACGAATTCCTGGTCACCCACAATGCGAATGTCGACGATGCTGATGTGTCGATAACCACCAGTGTGCTGCTATAAATACAGTCCTTAGTCTGACTTGTATTTCAGCGTATCCTTCGATTTATTGTTCATTGGTGTCCTCTATCCCGACAAGAATTGCAATTTGTCTCACGATTACGGTATAGCGGCCGCATCGACGTGGCTGAGTACAAGTATGGCTGGATTCCCGATAGTAAAATTGGGCGAAAGTCAGTCGGTCAGCGTCGGATAAAGTTGAACATTGAGCAAACATGGACCGGCGATGGCGCTGGTTGGCGTAAAGACTTTGTGAAGTCGCTTCAGTCGATATATGTCTAGCTAAAATTCGAGGTCGCTCACACGCGTCCGAGATACTGGCTTCATAAGACTGAGTATTGGCGTGAGGAGCTCGTCGAGGGAGTCAACGAGGAGTGCGTCAGATCAAGCACAACATAGCACGCATCGATTTCGAATCATTCAAATGTCGGCGACAACGCCAAATTGGCATATTATGTGCGCTAAGAACTTTGTCGTTTGAAGATAATCCATGCCTTGGACAGTGACAATACGAAATGTCTTTAAGTGTAATCGAGGCCAGAGTAGCTCAACGAGTCGCACGGGCTCTTGTCGCGGACGCCAGGACGTATCGTTCGAAGACGCGTGCGCGTGTCGTTTATCTATTTATATGTATTGGATGCACCGATGGGTTCAAGGAAGACTCACGCAGTACAGCAATATCTTGCCGGCACCATGGCTTTTAACTTACCTGTCGTACGCGTTCCGATCCATCCTGAGAACGTCGGGCAATGTAATCATCATGCACCACCGCGTGCCTGAGTCGACCATGTCATTCTACATGGAATGTATGTCACTGGCATGGCGTCCATGCTATCGTGCGACCAAAGCTCGCTGGCCAAGGGACCGTCGTGTTGCAACTAATGTCTGGCACTGAAGTCGTCCAACATTATTTATTGGGCTCTGTCCTATATGTCCCAGATCTGCGCCAAAATTTCATTTCTACTTTCCAATTGTCTAAGAACTGTATTGAAACAGTTACTGCGATTATGAGCTATGAGCCCTGAGCCTTTCAATTGGACGGTTCGGTGAAGAAATGGGAGCAGCAAATCTTGATCAGTTTAGAAGTAGTCGTTCTGCACACCTGGCCACTGCCACTGATCAGTCAGGTGGCAGCAACACTGAACGGCCCCGTTGGTGCCTTCAGCCGACGCCTCTTTGACCTGCCGTCTGTCGTCAACGACGAGTTTGCAGACGATTATGAGTTTGATATATGCTTCTAATGCATTTTTTTCCTCGTACTCAACTACGAAAACAACAAACCACAATATCTAGGGCGCGCCTGCGTCCCGAACAGAACAACGCACGTGGTATAAAAAATCATCGAATCCAGCATGCTGATATCAAAATCATCCGAGCTTCCTTTATCAATATTTTGGCGCACACACCGGGTACATTTGCTGCAGTCGTTCGCAAATCTATCATAGACTCGCACATTTGGCGTATTCGCTGATCATTGATATTAAAACTTTTATTAATTACATGTACAATCAGCCTATCTACTCCAACTGATTTAGGCACTAGCCTTCTTTCCTCGTAGCTTCTTGACCTGGGTCTTCTTTGGTTTCTTGGAGGCTAAGAGGACGGACGCCCGGCTGACGGCGGCCTAGACGAAATTAGCAAATCCCAACTAAAAGAATCGTATAAATCCACGATTACGTACAGATCTCAAGTCATCTCTGTAACCCTTGGTAGCACCGGCGATGGCAGCGTAGACCTTTCTGTTGGTCTTGTAGGGCTTGAAAGTGGTGGAGATGACGCTCTTGGCGGGTGTAGCGAAGGTGCCGGCCTTCTTGGTGGACAGGACAATCGAGCCGGATTCTGACAGGGCCACGCCGACGGCCTTGGAGTTGGCGAGACCAGACTGAACGTAGGTGTGCTTATTGGTCAAATTGAGAGGCTCGCGGGAGAATTGAACGCCAGAGCCGGACTTGCGCTTGACAAGATAGGAGGAGTTGGAGCGGGTGAGTTCCCAGACGAGGTCGCTATTACCGTTAGCATGTCGATTCTGATGTTGGTTGTATATCATTCAACGAGACAGCATTGCCAGCCAGATTATCCAATTTCTCCACTTTATAGTAATCCATAAAACAGATGAATAATACGTACTTAGAAATAGAAGACATTGTGACGTATGTGAAAGTAATGTGCCGATACGGTGTGGATGATCTATCAGCCAAACCCTTAGTATACAATATCAGGCCTGCCTGCGCAACGCATGTGTGTCGCTCTCGGGGCGCTAGGGCACAATCTTAGGGCACATTTGCGAGCCGCACAATATGGCAGTCACGGACCAGTTGTGGAATACAGCGTAAACGCACAGGATATTCTGTTGTAGTCACGCGCCACAGAGGGGCTGTGTAAGTGCGGCGGTGCTGCACCAGAAGGTAGTGAGTGTCTCTCGGGAGTTGGCTTCGACCGGCAGACCGCTCACCTCCCTCGGTGCCGGAACATTTTCTGCGAAATATTTAACGAGTAGCTAGCCCTGCATTCTGAGAGCGGTAATAAATAGCTGAGACAGTGTTCGAAAGCTGTCAGCACGACGTCTGATCCCGTGATGGTAGTACCATTTTGTTATCTATTATTTACGCTCAGTTGTCGCAGCGACTGCAATCACAGCTCACCTCCACCCTTGCTGATCACTGCTGCTGCCGATCGCGGCTCTAGCGTTGGTTTTTTGATGATGGGCTGGCTCTTCTACAGTATTTCCCATCAGTAGACCCACTTAGACCCGGCGTTTCTCCGTAAACCCTATTCTGCCGAGGTGCCTGGCCTATTCCGCCACCCCCCTGGTGCCCTTTGGTGCCCTTTGTCGCGTGTCGACCGCAGCAAATTGTCCGCAAGCACTTAGTGTTAGATCTGAGAGCGGAGTCCACGCAGTGACCTACGCGGCAATTTGGCATTGGAATGGAAAAACGGCATCGATAAACGCTACTAACGTTTCAGTTTATAATTGTGCAAACTGCCCCCCCTGCAGGATAATTAAGCAACGATCAGCTCCCACTGTGTCGTCGGCCTACTGTTCGTCCGGTATTCTCCGTTAGTCGGCAGTTGCTGGTGTATTGTAAATTTATCATTCGTGGAGGGCAGCGAGGATTTGCTGCGGCTCGTTGGGCGTGGCGGCCGCAACACCGGCCCAAACTCTGGTCGCGTCAACAACCATTGTCGCCCCTGCCTCCTGCTGAAGAAAGTTGTCATCACTCTCGGCTTCTCTGCTTTCTGTCTGCAGTGAGCAGTCCGTCTCGTTAGTGCTCGCCGTGTTCTGGCCTGCGACTGATCTAATCGCCACTCCCGGCCACTAAACGATGTCGCCTTTTACGCGCGGCCACACCCGCAACTCCTCCCAGATGTCATCCATCTCCACAACTTCAGCAAGCACGACTCCTGCGGTAAAAAAAGGCCACGTCCGTTCGTCGTCCAACTCGTCCACGGCATCGTACGATCCCACATCAGCCTCGTCTTCTGTCAGTAGTACCGCTCTCGAATCGCGCTCCGTTCATCAGCGAGCGTCTACCATGCCACTCATAGGGACCAGCACAACCGCGACCTTCCCATGCGACTCCGGCTCTCTCCAATGCGTGACCCCGAACCCGAGTGTCAGCTCTCACTCCCGATCGTCGTCGTCGTCGAACTTAGTCCACACCGGTGAGGTTATCGCGAGCACGGGACTCCTGCGGGGAAAGAAGAAGGACTTTATCGTTCTGACGCGGAACGAGCTCCTGCGCTTCAAAAACAAATCAAAAGCCGCTGACATGTTCCCATCTCTCAATTCGATCCAGCGCCATCCGTCGAATGCGTCGTCCTTGTCGTCCATCAACACTGTCGCCGATTCAGCGGCCCCAACATCGCCTCTCGAGAGCACAATCTGCACGCTCGATAGAGTATGTCATTGGCTTTTTCACACGGCATGCAGCGTACTAATCAGTGTAGATAACTGCATTATTCGAAGTTGGCCATGTGCACATCGAAGTTGCCTTCGTTGACGAGCACTCCACCCCGCGATCCACGATCCTGCAATTCGTGACGCGTGCCGAGACCGAGCTCTGGCTTCAGAAACTCTACTCGTCCGTTCCAAAACGGACTGTCGCGCACACAATTCCCGCCAGCACGCTCGACAGTTTACGTGCCTATCTCCGCGCGCGGAAAGATTACTACGAACCGGCATTCAAGGCATACCGCATAGTGATCCAGCAGCATGCACAGAACAAATCGTCTCCAAAAGGCGCTACCTCGTACGACGATCTGACAAAAATCGCGAATGCCACAACTCACGCCATCCTCGTCATTGGCCACTACGGGGTGCATTTACTCGCCGTAGACTCTAAGCCGTCAACACTCTCGTCTTCACATGGCGAGCTGCAGTCCCAATTCACACCACTCTCGTCCCACGGTATCGTCGCGCTCGTGCATCTCGCAATGTCGCCTCGTGATTCGACTCTTTATCTCTCATTTCGTACCCCATTAACTCCCGTTCGCTCACTCGAGCTCGCGTCCTGCGCCGCAAAAGATATTATACAATCCGTCCGATCATCTCTAGAGCATCTACGGCCGTGCTGGACAGAATATCCGCTCACAATGGACGTCCCAGAGTACGTGCAAGACGAGCCGCTCGGGCTCATACCCGTCCCTGATCCGGAGTTAAAAGACGACGACCATGCGTACGGCGTCAATGGGTTCAACATGACACTTGCCGCGTACTGTGTTGCGTATGGAATCCCCAAGGCGCTTAGGAATATCGCGTACGAGGTTGTTTGGGACGAAGATAACGGTCTAGTATTCCGACTACTGCCTCCCAGGAAAGGCACTGGACTGACGCAGTTGTCATACAGCGTCCTGGAGCTGCTCTGTGTGATGCGCGCGTTAAGATGGAACGAAGCTTTTGGCGGCATCTCCTTCGCCGGCATCTCTCTCGCAAGCTTGCAAGACGTAGCAGATCACTACGCGCCCATCGAACTAGACCAGACTCGGACTGCGAATAGCCGGCGTATTTCGAAATTCATGAAAGCGCTGCCGACACTCAAACTCGAGATGCAACTCCTCATGCTGTGCAGTACCGCCTTGCGCATGTTGGATCTCAATGGCTGCGTTCGTCCGCCAAAGTACGGGCAGGAAATGAACGAACGCGCGTCCGGCGTTATTGACGCGCTCATGCATGTCGCCAAGCGTGCTACTTCGAACGTCGATTCGTTTGTGTTTTCAAATATCCAGATCGACTTGTACGACTTTGACTTTCTGGTCGACGTGGCCAGTTCGCGAGCTGCTCATTTGCGAAATATTGAGATCGCGCATTGTGGGTTGTACGAGCGAGAATTGACGTTGTTGCTGCAAGCGCTCGAGGTCCACGAGAATACGCTTGAAGGACTCGATATTTCAGAGAACCCCGGTCGGATATCAGTGTATTCACTGAACGAGAGCCTGTACCGGTTCCAATACATGCGCCATCTGTACATGCGGAAGCTTCTCATAACCTCAGAAGATCTTCCGCTTTTGTCAGTCGACACGTTGTCTAACATGCGACTGCAGCGACTTGTCCTTGACGGTACTCGACTACGTCGAATCTCGGTTAAACACCTGTCTGAGTACCTCTCAACCGCCCGATCCGCTAGTCTTGTCCAGTTCTCGATCCAGTCGTGTGGCCTCACCGGCGGCGATGTCGGCGAGCTGTTATCCGCAATGGGCAAATCTCCCGCCAAACAGCATCCAGACTTGACCGTCTACGTCGGCGACAACCCGATCTGCACTGCAGGATTCGACGTATTTCTCGCGTCTATCACTAAGCTCGGCACGAACATCAGCCGAATTTCCATGCCGCGAATCGAGTTCCACAAAGAGCAGTTCCTATGTGATTTTTTCACCGTACTGGCCAGTCCAGAATGCAAAATCACGCATTTGGATTTGTCTCTCCTTTTAATCCCCGACGCCGACGCCTCTGAGCATGCTTGCGATTTGCTCGGAAACGTGTTTGCGCATAATAAGAGTCTGATATCGTTGAACCTCACTGGCGAAACCTCAAAGCTGCAAGTCGCTCGGATCGGCCACGGTATCGGTCGTGCACTAGAACGCTTGTCCGAAAATAGCTCCCTCCGTGACCTTTACATTGAAGGCAACGAGCTCTCGGTCGACGGCGCAATGCTAATCGCGCAGGCACTCACTCGCAATCGCACAATCCGCCGTATCCACCTCGACGACAACGAAATCAATTTACAAGGGTTCACTGCTATTGTAAACTCGATCGTCGACTCGGGAAACACCGTCATCCGCTACATATCGCGTCCGAAAATAGACCAGGCCAAGCAATTGCAGAAAGTACGAGACTTGTGCGTAAGGTCGGAGATGGAGATTGCGGTGTTGAGAGAGCAGCAACGAAGTACCTCGTCGACCGCCTCGTCCGACAAGGACGCGCGGGATAAATTCCCAGAGTTGACAGGTAAAGTCGAAGCGCACAAGAAAGCCGCCGAGACGTTGAAGGTGCTCGAAAACGAATGGGAGCGCGTTTACAAACGATTGGATAAGTGGTTGAAACGCGGGAGCGGCGCGTCGTCTGCTACGTTGGCGTATGTCGACGAAGAGGAAACTGAAGAGCAGGAGAAAGCTCGCAAAGCCTGGGAACGTCTGCGTGGTGCGGGTCGAATTGGTCGGAAAATCAGCGCGGGCGGAAGCGTCGTGAAGTAAATACTATTGACATTAATGTTTGTTATGGATCCTTTTTTGTTGCGTATGGACGGACAAAAGTATGGTTGGTTTATGGTTATGGGTGGAGTACATCGGGTATCTGCTTATTGCATCTTGCATCTGGTTTTGTTATTGTTTTGGTTTAGGCATTTATGTTATGCGCTACTTCATTTCCGTCATTTGTGATTTATATAGCTGTCGGTAGTGTGCGCATAACGGCATCCTCATGCTCGTATTGTTAGCCAATTTATAGTTTTATCAGTACAATGTCGTACACGATAACTCGTAATCCAAATTTCTCCCAAGTAACAAAAGCGATAACTCCGATTCCAACACTTATCCCGCTGGGCCAAACAAATAACCTTATATTCCATAACCGAAATCATGGCTCTATCAATGCAAATATGACTTCTTTCCCACAGCTTTGAAATATTCTTAACGTGCTCTTGCTCATCGACCTAACTAAAGAAAACAGCCCGAGGATCCCTCGGCAGTCCATCAGCGCCGATCCCATTCCGCTCCATGGCCCGCCTCGTATACAATGATCTTGCCTCATCGAACCCAACATGCATTTCCCTCATAATCGCCTGAATCTCCGCCTTCGAATCGTCCGATAATCCGCCCCGTCCATCCCCGCTCGCCACATTCGAACGCAAATCAAACGTATCTGATGACAACCCTGACGCTGCGTCCTGCTGGAACGTGCCGGGTGCTGGCGAGACTGAGGACGGTGGCTGGTTGCTGATGGGCAAGAGCGTGCCGAGGGGGAGCACGCCGGTAGTGGCATTGCCCGGCAGATACCCTGCGCCTGCGCGGCCTCGTAGGTGCGTTGTCAGTGGTACGAGACGGTTGTAGATCGGTATATGTTCCCGTGCCAATGGTTCTGGGATCACATTAGTCGACGCCCAACATCCTTCGTCAACTTGTAAAATTACAGATCTCATACTACGATCTGCAACTTCATCACCAAGTAATAATTCTCTCCAAGGAAACCTCACTAAAGTCATAGCAAAAGAACATGGCACATACCCCATCTCTTCCTTGTGGCGTATAAACCCATTACTATAAACACCACAAAGAACATCAACCATGACGCCGTACTTATGTAATCCATTTCCGCGCCTCTCATTATTTCTGGGGAGGTTGAAAATTCAAATACGTGATCGGAAACTTGAGATTATACCTCTAGAGTGCATAGGCTTGCTTGGTGGGAAGCGGGAATATGACGTGGCGCGATATATCTGCCCCGGAACAAACTTTTTTGGTGACGTATGAGGTTTTGGTGATTGGTTCAGGTTCAGGATTTGGCGGCGAAATGCGAAACCGTGAACCCGCTGGCTATCGCTGGTTTCGGTTAACGTTTCGAGGGCATACGGAATGGCTTTAATAATACGTTCGCTGGCATTGCGTTTCAGCCATATTCGTATTGATTTGAGGCATATATAGGTTGACGAATAACCCGAATTCAGTTACAATTGTTACTGCAAGCATCCAAAACAAACTGCAGGGAGACAATGCTACTTTTAGCTTGCGGAAGTAAGAATATCATTTAGCAATTCAGACGCTACATCTAGCTAGAGGATTCGAATGGGTCGAACGGGCGATAGTTTGTAGAAACCAGGCCAAAAACTCCAAACGCTTCATAACATAGATGATTCAACGAATCAAGCTAATCAATCTATCTCGCGAGTCGCGACTATACTGAACTTCTATAAAGTTTCTTTTTTGACGCTGATGGTACACCCGTGTTTAGCGCTTGCGCAGGGGCGGATACGAAGTGAAAGGGAACCAAGTGGCCGCAGTTCTCGAAATACACTGAATGAAAGTAGCATATAGGTTGATGCATCGAACGCATAGAAAATGCCGTGTAGCTTAGCAAAGCAGGAAAGACTTATAATATTCATTGGCTTAAGATAGTCACGACCCGACGTACCATCGCCAACAACATATCAATAAAGACCCGAAAGGCTCAATTCCAATATCTTGGGGTATACTATATTTACCTCTCCCTAATGTCGTTTGAGCTTTTCTGTAATTCTGCTATGCATGCAGTCATTTGAAGGGCCAACCGACAACGCGGTTTAACTGATATGGCGCAGTGACCGCACGATGCTTTCATTTCTACAATTGACAGCGGCACAATAGAATAAAGTAACTGGTCATTCGGTACTTCGGTACTTCGGAAAGAAATATATCTGCCTGCAAGGACGCGCTAGTCATATCATTCATCCGGCTTTGCCTGTTCAACTAAAATAACGTTTCAGGGGTTCCTGTCAGGGGTGCATTCACAAGTAATCGTAGCGCCGTAATATTCAGCTACGCGCCCTTCGGGGAGAGAAGCTGTGCGCTGAGCCTTGTCTCCTTGTGCCAGACGACAAGCAGGGCGGGACCACCAGATCTCGGCATTTTGTTCGTAATGTTCAAAATCCGGGGTTTGGTGGCCGTCTAATACAAGTGAAAGCAATAGGTAAAATATATTGGAACATCCTATCATTAAAATAACACCACCGATACCCTAGGTTTTTCTCAGCGCCAGTAACGCCGTACACTAAAAATGCAGATAATAATATGCTCGCCAGACGCAACATCCCATACGAACGATGACAGACAAAGGTAGAGAGGTAATCAGCCATTTCCCAATGTCACGCTTTCCATAGTAACACTGTCTCCCGCACGCCGTCCCACTACCTCGCGATGAGTCATAATTGCAAACCACAGCAACGTGCCATAAAACACCAAACAGAAAAACCCAGTGGATATATAATCGATCTTTGCACTCCCTGCGACCAACTCACGGATACCTAAATGGATGTTGTCGTTGTACAACCGAATTACAGGAGCATGCATTCGTGTTTCGATCGAAGAGAATAGATACACGCTGGAGATCACGAGCGCGAGAGCTGTCAAGGCGCCTACTATGAGAACTGGATAAATCAGACGTGGGCTGAAGAAGGCGTCAATGTCGCCTGGTGAGTCGAGTGAGACGTCAGACGAGAGATGTAGTTGGTAAGTTGTGTCTGCCGTTTGCGGATTTGCCGAGTCCGGCATTATTTCATCCTGATTATGCGTTAATCATGTGCTAAGAGCTCATGTAGCAATGGTCTAGACTTACTAGAGTTTCACCAGCCTCTGTCTCTACGGCTTGAATCTCCAGTTCGTCAAATATGTACTCGATCATGTCGTCCTGCGTAACAGTGGCAGTACAATCGACGTGCTCATCGTCAATACAGCAAGTGGATGGCCTCGCTTCACCAGTTACATCAGTAGCTGCTTCGCGCTGCGCTGATGCAACGTCAGCAATATGTCCTTCATTCACATCATCGCTTTGATCACTTGGCTTGGTCGACTCCGCTTTGCTATCTCTTCGTAATATCTGCTTAAAGGATCATTATTAGCTCAGATCCAATACCTTCTACATCCATATCGCGCATTCGATCTACACACATATACGGACCTTGATCAATGGCAACGATTTCCTAACCGCCATCCTAGTCTTGGAGAAAACCATTCTGTTAAAATACTTAATACTTCCGACGTGTAAGCCACTGGGCCAAAAGCAATAGAAGCTATGGCGTAGGAGTGTGGTAGATTTTGACGCAGGAGAGATTGTGATTCTGACCGACTGTAGAGTCTACAACGACGGCTGGACCACTGGGTTAGTTATGCAAAACAAATATTTAAAATAAATCTTTCCGAACAAAATTTGGGCGGGAATCGTGAACGACGGCACCGTACGGGAGTCGATGTGACGTATGTATATGGGAATTTAAGTTGACTAAGATGGCAACGATTTTGCTGCATACGCCAGAACGGTGGGGAACCGGCTTGCAGGAGTGAGGTCGGTAGGGCCGATTTGGTTAGATATGAGATGTTAGAACACGTGATATTGGTAAATAGTAGAAATTGTGCTGTGAACTGGAGGAGACGTTGATTTTGTGACTAAAGCGATGGGTTGCAAGTGTGCAATATTGTATAAAGTGTGGCAGTGTGCGTGGCCGATCAAGAACCGTTGATCACACCAAATAGGCAACTAGTACATATGAACACACTCGCGTCTCGTATACTCAGTAGTCCACACGTTATTGGCGCGATAAAAGCGAGGAGATTTAATAATCGATTCATTACTTTTACAGGCATAATTCAATGTACAAAAATAACATGTCTCAATACATACACGATATCACATATCACATACTATTCTCAGAACTAGCGCCAACAAGACACACACAACACGAGCGATCGATTAAACATCGCATAAAAGCGGTAGACCCACAACAAATCTAAACGAAAACAGTCCATGTTTATAAAGTCCACGCACTGTCAAACCCAAATTATTCCGTTAAAAATGCCACGATGAAGTCGAATCTAAATAATGCATGAAAACCAAACTAAGTATAATCTTATTCTCAAGACAGCTCCATTTGTCCTACGAATGCCAAATTAAATATCATTTTGCACAATATCTTCCGGCGACATTACGTCGACAACTTCTAATTGCTCGCCGTTGGCTTCCTTCTCCTTCAGCACATTCAAAAAATCTTCCCAAGTAGTCGACTTAAAATCCGTCTCCGAGTACCGATGCACACTGCCCTGCACACTCAACAACGTATTCCGACCGAACAAGTCCGTAATCTCCTGCACGCACTTCCCGCGGACCTTAAAGTGGGCAGGGTTCGACGAGATACCGCCGTCGAGACCGAAATCGTAGACTTCCTCCGACATAATGTGGAACGGTGGTCGGTTTGTGACACCAGAGATGAGAAAGTTCATGGCAATGTCTTCGCAGTTGATGAGGTCGTCCACGTATTTCAGAATATTGTCCGGCAATCCGCACCGCCACAAGAACAAAAAGTTCGAGTCCATGAACATGAGTTTTGTCAGCATGATCGAATATCGTGGCGGCTTCATACGGAACGGCCAGCAGTATTTGATTGTTTCAGAGCTAGGATCATAGCAATCAACACGAGGAGCGAAACCGACGAGCGAGTCGGGTTGGCGCTGCCAGGACTCAAATGCCATGTCGATATCATCGATCGGCGTCCACACGTCGTCGTCGGAAATGAGAACAGCAGCTGTACGTAATTCCTTGACGGGGTTGAATCGATTATTTAACGAGTCAACGGTCTGATTCAGTATGATCACGGAACCCTGTGCCTCGTTTACAAGATCGCGGATGTTCTTCGAGACAGGCTGATTTTTGTCGTGCCAGATCACAAATATCTTGTCGACCTTGGGGGACATCAGGAATTGCTTGATGACAAACGGTAAGGTGGCCTGGCGTCGAAGGGAGTGCGTGGCGAGCAAAACACTGTATTTGTCCATGATCTTTTCAGGAATATCCAACTTGTTGGCAAGGTAATCTTCGCACACCTCTTTTGATCCACGTTTTGGTCGCCATTCAAGAAGGTCTTTGTCCATCCCCAGCTTTTCTCGAACCGAATACTCGGCTTTCCGCCATTGATAGATCATGTCGTCGTGGAACGATTGACGCCAGTCCTTCGGGCCCTGGTGCCAGAAATTCCATGGCTTCATGGTACCTTCATAATTGAAAACGCGAGCGTTGCCAAAGACATACCTGCTGTACTCGAGAGTTTGATATTTCGCTTTGACGTTGTATACTGGATTCAATGGATGTATATCCTTGAAGAAATAATTCAAAAAGCCAACATCATGAGGCAAATGCGCTGTCTTGACCATTGCTCGTTTCAATTCAGAGTATATGTCCATATTTGGCTCCAAGAGCATAATTGAGTCATCGACGATGCCACCCAGTTCCAATGTTGCTGTGAACGGTGGCTCTTGGAACACGTCGTCAATGTTCTCTACTGCAAGCATCTCTGGATGCATATACAGAACTCTATCCCATTGCGTTAATCTCCAAGCTTGGATGGCATTACTCCGGCACATACGCCGTCTCTTTGGATCTTCTGATTTGTCTTTATCGGTGGCTTCCTTCTCGAGTTGTTTCTCCGCGGCTGAGGTTTGGGACTCATCTATTTCGACTTTGATGGGCTCTGTATCAACCAACTTGGCTCCCAATTTGGTCAGCTGATCTCTCTTCTCATCGTCAAGTGGCATCATGACCACTACGACAATATCCGCATTCGTGTCCGTCTGCTGTAGCGAATGCACGAGTGTGCGTACTGGAATGAACTTTGCCCACAGGATCAGCAAGCTTGCATACCAATATTTCCGTAATCAGAACACTTACGTCGCCTTCCATACATATCATCGACGCAAACGATGCCCTCCCCGTGAAATTAGTCGGCACCGCATCGGCCGCAGTTGACACCTCACGATCTGGACTAAACACCGCCTTCAACCGCTCATCCATCATCTGCAAAAGCGACTCCTTGGTCACATACCGCTCTCGCCACGCCAGAAACGCAAGTAAGGTCACGACGTTGACGAGCACAAGCAGGACCAGCCGCGGCCGCATCGCCCTCTTCCAAGAAAGCCGTCGGGAATTGGTGATCGCCATTGTTTGCGCAGTCTCCTAGTCCGTTACAGCGCGCGTCACGGTAGAGGGGAAAGAGGGGAATATCTAGACGCACTGTTGCGTCGCGTCACGCTGGTCCCGACAATCGTGGATCCGGCAACTAAGTCTGAAATTGAATCGTGTTGGCATGTACCCACACTCTGTGATCTAACATACACGCTGGGCCCATGGAACGCCCAAATTGCCTTACTGCTGGATCCGAGATGCTCTGGCTGACCTTATTACTTCTATTTCTGCGCTGGGGAAAAGAGTGAGTATCGCAAAAGAGTGGGTGTCCTGTGTGTTGAGCAAGCCTCTAATGATAATTGACAGTGATCAACCTGTGCCGCAAGTACCCTAACCCATAAGACCGCACAGTAAGGTACCAAGTCAAAATGACTCGTAGCGAAAGATATAGAGCTAGAGCAACCACCGTGCTAAAACAATTTAATTAGGGCATGTTCGCTTAGATTGACTGTATGACAGACTTGGGGTGAGTTAGAGGCATGCGGTTACAGATTCTCACGATTTCGTTTCGCTTTGGCTCTGCGGGGCTTTGCGGTCGATTAAATAGCTAGTGTTGTGGGCGAGTTGTCCATTTGTCATGTGCAGCCATGAGTATAAGCGTTGATACAGGTTTCGAACTCAGGGCAGTAGATTTATAATGCAAATTGATTAAAATCGGTGAGAGGTATATTCATACTACTACGAAAGACGATCAAATCACCCGAGACTCGTAGCTCAGGCATATATTATTGCTGTGTAGCTTTCGCGTCGGTGGCTGGAAAAGCGCCGCGTGCCGCACATTAAGAGTGCCAAATACATTGGATTCCACTGCAGTTTCTACTTTACATATCACAATTCCATCATACTGGCATTTATTAAGCTATATAGAATTGCCTTTGGGCCCAATATATGGGACGGTCTGTTTTTGAGTATGTATCGAGTATTCCTCGGACCCAATTAACCACCACGGCAAGCATGGATTAGTCAAATTCTGGTCGTCAGTGTTACCCATTTGTCACATGCCCGTGATGTACAGTTATATATTACCCCTGTCGACATCTTCAGTATTCGAAATGCCAATGTGTATTATCGGCACCTTCAAGGTGTTAAAACACAAGACCTACAGATCATAATTTCCCCATTCTCGACGCGCCTGTCCAGACGTATTATTGCGCCTATTGCGCCATTAATAATCACATTTTGAATCACGCTGCTCACCATCCTCGCAAACTCGTCCGCCCTGCCAAAACGCCTGGGAAACTCTAGCTTGGCGATCAACTTGTCTTTCGTCTTCTTGGGCATTGGTGCCGTCATAGCGCCTGCCCTTCCTCGTCATCGTCCTACGAGAATACTGATAATATTCTCAAAGTCTGCAGAGGCAGACGGTGTTCTCAGACAGGGCACCCTTGGGAGGAGTCGATTAGAGCTTCCGAAGAAGCATTGGTCTTTTATCTAATAAATACATCCCTTCCAAAAAGTCGGGATTTTTAGCATGTATTAGCTCTAGAATTACCACGGTTATCCAAGTAGTAAGGTACTATCAAATAAACGATAACTGATTTAATGAGCCATTCGCAGTTTCACTGTATAAATTGCTTATACTTAGACATGCATGGCTTAATCTTTGAGACAAGCATATGACTACTGGCAGGATCAACCAGATAACTGCCTTCTGACGAGCTCTCCATCAAACAGTAAAGTCGACAGATCACTCGCCATCTCAAGAGACCTACTCTAGAGGCGGCGCCTAAGCACCATCTCCTTCGGCCTGGAAGTTAACTTAATCGTCGAAGAATTAAACGTTTTAAGCTATTGCCGAACTAAAATCGCTCGAACCGCGGGAGAGAAACTACAACACTACCAGTGAGAGATCTCAAAGCCGGGCGCAAAAGCAACCGAGCCAACAAAAGCCGTAATTAGAACGC
>JAJLTN010000183.1:33962-61095 GCA_030568215.1 Lipomyces kockii
TTCAGTCGAAACACAGAAATGCTGTGAATCTCAGAAAGCAATCCTATAGCCTTCTTTAGAATTCTTCCAAGCAGTGTCCGCCAAACGTCAGCACCAACTAAATGGCACCTAGTTTAACATAACTACCTAGCTAGAGAGTTACCAATTAGCTCAGTTCACATCATAGTTAAATGACGGCTACCGAGCCAGGCTGACCCTCAACTAAATTTAGTGAATAATACTTGCAATTTGCTAGTAATCCACAAAATCCAGCACTACCTAATTGCTAACCAATTAGGATTATTCGGGATCAAATCAGTAATTACTAGACACAAAGTCCCGCATCACCAGATATTTCTCCCTTATAGACCAGCAGTCCGAGCTGAACGATCTCTTAATCAATCGCACCAGACTCTTTCCACCTATCTACATGGCTACAACAATAGAAAAACTGATAAAACAAGAAGCTGTACTGTCGGAATCACTCAACAAAGAATAACTCGACGACGCATACATCGACGGAGTCGATTATGGGCACGGGGGATATATGGGCACTGAGGGGAGCCATCAGGCTCATAAAAGTAAATTCAATGCGGGGTTTTGCACGCACTGGCCCGACGACCGCGGGCCCCTGAAAAACTACTTTTACGGAGGCGAATGCCAATCAGTCAGAGGTATTCAGAAGACTATGCATATTCGGGGACTGCATGACATCTTTGAATCTTGTTGCCTGACTGTTTATCTAAATTCCACAATCAGCCTTTGTCCAGTGGGAAGATGGGATGGAAAAAGGTGAAGACGAGTTGACGAACTGAACCAGGAAGGTTCCGCGTTTAACCGGCGATCGGCAGTGTTCACCACGCCCTCCCGTCTTCTTCCTACTCCGCCACCGATGACCGAACAGTGCTGACGTTCAATTCGATAGCCAGACCGGTGTTTGCCGGTCGCACCTACCAGTGCCGGGGCACGCAAACCCGATCTTCAAATGGGTTTGGGTTACTGATAGGATTGCTGTTCGAGGGACGTCCACACGACGACGGGCCTGAAAATAAAATCAGGTCGTTTCGAGTGCATTCAGTGGTAATTAATGGTCCATAGAATTTGCGCACCGCAGAAAGGTATTGGTGCTAGGGATTCGAATCCGCTGGGGTTAGATGCGGACCTATTGCCAGATTCGGTTATCCGACCTGGCACGGTTTGGCGGGTCGAGTTCGCTGCCCGGTCCATCCAGCCTCCGACGTTATTGAAACGCGCCAGGGGCAGACATCCGGGTCGAGTTCCATGGAAAGCTGGAAGCCGCTCGTTCTAGCTACCCCTCCAGTCCACTTTCCACAGACATATATATTGACGTCTCCCTCTCAACCGGACTATCTCACATCTTCGCAATATTACCCTCTATTACTTTCAGAATGGCCTTCACTCACGCTACCGGCCTGGCCGTACCCACTCCCCAGCCAAAGCTTGCTGACCATGTCCTCGACCTCTTTTCCCTCAAGGGCAAGGTCGCCTCTGTTACGGGCTCCTCCTCCGGAATCGGTTATGACGTTGCCTACGCGTTTGCCCAAGCTGGCGCCGACGTCGCAATCTGGTATAATGGCAACCCTTCCGCGATCGGGAAGGCCGAGAAGATCGCAAAAGAGTGTGGTGTTAGATGCAAGGCCTACAAGTGCGCTGTCACGGACAGCAAAGAGGTACGTTTACTCTGTTGTTGCCGGCACGTTACATCCCATACTGACGGACAGTACCAAGGTTGAAGCCACTATTAAGCAGATCTACGAGGACTTCGAAGGTCTGGATATCCAGGTCGCCAATGCCGGTATCCCCTGGACTGCCGGTCCCATGGTCGACGTCGAAGGCGACGAACAGTGGGACAAAGTCATCAACATTGATCTCAACGGAGCCTACTACACCGCTAAATACACGGGTCAGATCTTTAAGAAGCAGGGTCATGGCTCTATGATCTTTACTGCAAGTATGAGCGGCCACATCGTCAACATTCCCCAGATGCAGGCCTGCTACAACGCAGCCAAGGCCGGCGTCCTGCACTTCTCGCGATCACTTGCTGTCGAATGGGCCGGTTTCGGTCGTGCCAACACTGTCTCTCCGGGCTACATGCTCACAGAGATTTCAAATTTCATTCCAAAAGAGACTAAGGAGAAGTGGTGGAAATTAATTCCTATGGGCCGTGAGGGCTCCACTAAAGAACTCGTCGGCGCGTACCTCTACCTTGCCAGCGATGCTAGCACTTACACTACGGGTGCCGACATCATTGTCGACGGTGGCTACTGCGCTCCTTAAGTCCGTGCATGTCACAGTATAAGATGTCATGAGAGAATTGTAGCGTTGTATAACTTATCTGTCTTTAATTGTTTACTTTTTGCATGGCTTCAAAGTAGTATAAGCATGATGTGAAGAATATGAATTATGATGTATAGGACCATTGACACGCGAATGCTCTGCAGGATTCAATGCCATATGCCTGCACTGCAATCGGCAGTTCGGTTGACGTCAGTATTCTGAAGACTGGCCTTAAACTTGTTTCGTGGAAATGATGGAATTTGAACAATGCTAGATCAGCGCCATAAACTAAAGCAAATCAATAAAGTAAGCTTCAATAGTTGCCTAAAGCTCGTAGGGTAAGGGTTCGAGGCCGCTGAGCCGGGGCAGAAATGTCCACAATCTAAATATGCAAAAAAAGACCTCCATCCAGAATCGCAACGGTCACTACCCACGATCGCAAGCCTAACACAGCCGACTTGCAATCGTTTGATTTGTATTGGCTGTTCTTACAAGATGTCTAAACGACGACCGACGAATCAGATTACTAAGGACACCTACCATGACGACGGTGACGATGATTCTGGCGATGACCGCCATGGACCACCTGATGTAACTATTGAGGCTAGTCCACAAGTTTTGGCTGGAAGAAAGTAAGCTTTATATTGTCAATTTTAATATCGGATGCTGCTACGCGGACCGCTTCGTAAAGATGCTAACTCGTCTATTCCACAGAATTTTGCAACCGCGATCACGAAAGATAAACGGCATTGGTGCAGGCGCAGGTTCGCCGGTTAGTGGAAATCCCTTTGGATCACTCTCATCTGCGTCACCTATCGTCGCAAATTCCAAGCCTGCCCCGAACCTCGATTCCGTATCCACGCCGTCGTCAGTAGGGGGGTCTTCGAATCCATTCGGATTTCTCTCACAAACTCCCAAGCCTGCCACTCCTGCGACTGCGATTTCAACGTCGGCTGCTACTCCTGCGGCAAGTACAGGATTCAACTTTGGATCACAGGCACCGTCGATTAGCTTCAATGCTTCAAAGAATGCGTCTACACCAACAACTGAGTCGCGGCCGTCGTTCAACTTCGGTCCTACTACACAAGTCCCGGCCCCTCCACCAATTTCAACTGCCGCAGCAAGCGCACCTTCTACACCTTCTAATGGATCGGACAAACCGTTCTCATCTACCGAATACGTCAAATTCTTGAAAATTCGTGCTCTGAATGAAAATTTCAGTTGCAGTATTACTGCCGGATTGGAAAAGGATGAGCTCGGCGATCTCACAGCATTGTGCAAGGCATACATAACGTTTTTCGAACGAATTGACAAAGAAACTAAAGAAGCCGCGAAAGCGCAAGCCGAGTTTGCTGACTTAAAGGAAGACGAAGCGAACTCAACGACTCACAGTAGTGCTGGATTCTCGTTTGGCAAGCCGGCGACAGCTGCCGGCCCGTCGTTTTCATTTGCGAAACCGGTCTCTTCGACTCCGGAATTGAAGCCTAAGGTCAATGCGAGCGAGGGTAAGCCTTCGACGCCATCGTTTCCGCTTTCAGCAACTGCACCGGCATTCTCTTTTGGCAAGCCTGCGACTGATGCTGCTGGTGCTGTCGCAGCTACTGAAAAGAATGGCGATACGCCAATGACGGAGGCAGGAAAGGCATCGCAGAAGGAAGAAGAGCCCAGAGATGATTCTGATTCTGACGATTCCGATTCGGTCCCGATTCAAGGCCCATCCTTCGTCGCCAAACAAGATCTTTCGAGTTCAGCCGACTCGCCATTTCAGTTTAAATCTTCGACGGACTCGGTAAAATCTAATCTCGATGGCCCCTCGTTCACATTCACTCCCTCGACTACAGCCAAGATGAGCGGTCCATTCAAGTTTGCAGCAATGCCGCCAGAGAAGCCCGCAGAATCGAATCCGGCGAGCAGCGTGCCTGCGTTCTCGTTTGGGCTCTCAAGTTCGGGGTCGTCTCCTTCGATCACTCCAGCAGCTGCTGCGTCGCCCACCAAAGAACCGGAAGAAGCCAAGAAACCTGCATTTAGCTTTGGTGCGTCGTCGTTCACTCCGACTCCGTTCTCCTTTGGTACAGGCTCAGCATTCGGAGCAAGTACCGAATCTGACGGCTCAAAATCAAAGTCAACCACACCGCCTCCATCAGATACCAATACAAATACTGGCAGCCCATTGAAGATTTCTAGTCTGGGATCAAACAACACGTCAACGGGCTTGAACCCCTTCACATTCAAGCCCACGACCGAGTCGCAGTCTAGTCCGTTTAAGTTCAACGTCCCGGCCCCGGCAAGTGTCAATACTCCATCAGCGACTCCATCAAAGCCAGCGGCTGATTCGACGTCGTCGACCGAGATGGAAACACCGAAGCCGACATTTTCGTTGTTCCAGACTGAAAAACCCACCAGCTCAGCTGGAAGCACGCCTGTGTTCAGCTTCGGTGCAACTTCAGCGTCGTCGTCGCCATTTGCGAATAACACATGGACTCCGGATAAAGGCATCAAGTTTGGACAAGATGACAAGGCGAAACCTTCGGATGAAAACTCGGCTGCGAAACCAGCTTCTTCCGTTCCAGCATTAAGTTTTAATAATCCGCTAGGATCAACATCTACAAACTCGCCGTTTACTTCAAGCACGCTTCTGTCGTCAAACGGATCCGCTTCTGGAAATAGTGGGTTCTCGTTTGGAGGGGCCAGTGCATTCAAGCCTGCGGTCGGGTTCTCATTCGGGTCGACGTCGCCGTCAAGTACGGCTACCAAGCCTGGTCTTGTGGCATCTTTGGGAGATTCTAGCAAGGAAGGCACTCCTGGCGAGTCATCAGGCGGTGAAGCCGCCGGTGCCGAAGACGGAGATGCCGCGCCTCCAGAGAAGCAGATCGACCTTTCCACTGAAAAAGGCCCCGGCGAAGAGGAAGAAGATGTCGTACTGGAAGGGAGAACGAAAGTATTCCAGTTCAAGACCGCTGCTGAGCAAAAAGCGGAGGCAAAGGATGGTAAGAAGACGGATATTCAGGATGGGTTCGTGACGATTGGGTTGGGTCCATATAGAGTTTTGACTCACCAGAAGACCAAAAAGACGCGCATATTAGTTCGAGCGGATGGATCGGGTCGTGTGCTTTTGAATACTGTCTTGCGGAAGAATGTCGAGTACTCGGCTACCGATACGAGTGTGCGGATATTAGATTTCATTGAGGGTGGTAAAGGCGTCACATATTTGCTGAAAGTTAAGACGAAGGCGGACGCGGAGAAATTGAAGGATATATTACAGGAGCGAAAGAACGCGTGAAGTGAAATTTTGTTTTTATCGCTTGCTGTGGTATGAGATGATATGCTTTCGAATAGTTTGACGACGGGACAAAAATGATCTTTAACGCTCGTTAAAAGGAATTTTTGTAATTATATGTACTCATAGCTAAAATGCACAATGGTACCATATTTTGGTTTCAGACCAGAACAGCATATTACTTAGGCTGTAGCCGTGCAACGCTGGCTTGTCTGCGCTTTCTTGAATTTCCAGTAGTTTTCGCGGATAGGATCATATTTCTCGGCAAGCAGTGTCCATGCTTGGGCAGCCTTTTCGACTTCACGTCGGCTGGCGTAGATATCTGCCAAGACCTCAAGTGCTCGCGTGGATGCTATTCGATCGATATCGACGTCCACCGATTGTTCTGTGGTTGTGACTGCTGCTAGGTCGTTGCAAAACTCTTCAATCTCTGATATGGGTCGGTGGCCGCGCTTTAGGACGCTACATATAGAGCGTCAGGATCCAGTTATGAGACGACATATATTGGACATACCCGAGAAGATAATTCCACGCGCTCGCGTTTTGTGGTGCTTTCAATATCGCCCTCTTTGCGTAACTACAATCCATTAGCACTTTGCTGACTCCCAAGCAAGTAACTTTAACATACTCTATCTCGTCGTAAATTACAGACTGGGCAATATCCACGCCCTTCCCAAACACCGTGAAAAACCTATGATTCCAAGCCGAATTATTCCGGATATCATTTTCAATCATGCGATCAGTATAGGGCAACTCCGTGATCCACAAATCAAACCTCCGGACCAACCATTGTCGATACGACCAAACATGATAATTCTTGGAATCCAGTTCCAGCATTACTTCAATAAACGGGAGTTCTCGAATGGGATTGTCGTATCTGTCAACGATCACCTCGCGGTGATTCCTATAGTAATGAGTGATATGGATGAGAGTGATAGGAAGCGCAGGCGGATCCGCTTACCATATTTGGTAGTTCTTGGGGAATTGCTGGCCGACTTCTTCAATCCATATCAATTCCTGTTCCAAATCTTTCTTTAGCGCAAATAATAACCGCGCTCTATAGGCCCTGTTCACCTGTTAGCTCTTACTCCATCGACACTCCTTCGCTCACGCAACTCACCAGACAGAATAATGTGCCGGATTCATAAAGATCAAGTCCGATGTTAACTGCAGCGCGCGGTCTGAAACCTCTTCGACATTCATAACAGCACGTAAGTACCCTGTCGCTGTTTTGTAATCATCCTGGTACGCGATGGGAGCGAGTGGGTTTTCCCCGCCGTCGTCTTGTGGGATAGGTACGACGTCTTCCCATGAGTAGTCTGATATGTAGAATGGCATGATTTCTCAACAGTACTATGGACGATAGATTGCGAGCTAGATGATGAATAAAGGCTAAGAGAAGCAAGGTATGTCAAGGAAAATTTATATAGAGGATTCCCGTATGATCATTATTATATCGTCGAACAAGACTCGCATGCATGTTCCTGATTCAGGAGGATAGGTAGAATTGTTCGTTGGGACCAGGCCCCCCACCAGCCACGCACTTAATCCACCTTTAAGGTTTAGCTGGCACCGCCACAAATCAATGCAACGATAGCATGCCGGCTGGCCGAAGCAGCTTGTAATTTTTCTAGCAAGGTGCACTCTGCGAATTGTGGGGATACTCGCCTCAAACAGGCGCTTTTTACCGACGACAAATCGTGGCGGACAGATTATTACGGTAATAATTACGCTCAACTAAGTCTAAGCGCTCGGGTTCGTCAACAATTGCGGCTAATTGCGGTTTGTTAAACAGTCTCACTCGTGCACGTGAAGCTACTCGAGTCATATCTGCCGTGCTGTACAATAAGGCAGATATTTCACAGTTTATATCCAAATTGAAGATCTCGACAATCGACGAACAATAACGTCATGGCCTCGGCTATCCCAGGATCACGCGATCTTCCCGAGTCACGATATGACCTGTCGACGTACTGGGGACGCGTGAAGCACAGCGCTGATGTGTCGGATCCTCGGTGAGTATACCTGGCGTCAGTGGAAAAATTGAGGACCTAATAACTGATATTGTGCTAAGAATGCTATTGATTACGAAAAAGAAATTAGCAGAAGCAAAAGCTTTGGTTTCCGATTACAAGAATGGCAAAATCACAGACATGACTCCGCAACTGTGGACTTCTAAGAAGATCCTTGACTCAACTATACATCCTGGTGCGTTTTGTCTGATGTCCATGCTGTACAAGATACTGATGTAGGCTATAGATACCGGTGAACCTGTATTTCTTCCATTTCGAATGTCATCATATGTGCTCTCTAATCTTGTGGTTACGGTGGGAATGCTCACGCCGAATATGGGCGTAAGTAACATCCAGTGAAGTTTGAAATCGATCTAACTATGAATTAGGCATTTGGCACACTCTTCTGGCAGATCACCAATCAGTCGCTAAATGTCGCCATCAATACCGCGAACAGTAACAAGTCTCACCCGTTGACCACTCAACAACTCGCTACGTCGTACGCGATGGCAGTCACGGCTTCGTGTTCAGTTGCCCTTGGACTCAATTCGCTTGTGCCCCGCCTAAAATCGCTATCAGCGAACTCACGACTAATCCTAGGTCGTCTCGTCCCTTTCGCCGCTGTCGTGTCGGCAGGCGTAGTGAACGTCTTCCTAATGCGTGGCGAAGAAATCCGGAAAGGCATTTCCATCTTTGACGCAGACTCGGGCGAAGTCGTCGGTACCTCGAAAAAAGCGGCAACTTTCGCCGTCGGGGAGACCGCCATTTCCCGCGTTTTGAACGCGTCGCCAATTATGGTAATTCCCCCGCTTATACTTGTCCGATTGCAGCGCAAATTCAAGATGACGAAGCCAATTGAGACGGCCACTAATTTGGGCTTGATTCTCGCGACATCGTTTGTCGCGTTGCCGTTTGCGCTTGGCGTGTTCCCTCAGCGTCGGACGGTTGATGTTACGAGACTGGAAAAGAGGTTTTGGACTTTAAAAAATAAAGAAGGCAACCCCATTACGAAAGTGCAATTCAATAGAGGCATGTAAGAATATAGAAATACAGATGTGTATATATTTGTACTAGTAGCCAGTTGTATAGAATAAAAGTGTATGTCTAAGCTGTGCCTTCGGGACATACAGTAGCAGTCCTCATCAAATTTTGCCTATGGCAAGTACATCAAATGCACCTCCCTCTCCCCACTTTTAATACAAACTATCTCAAAGCAATTTAATAGCTCCTTCCACAAGGCTAAAAATACAAACTAAACTCACTATACGTGATCACGCGGAGTGAGTGTATAAGATTAGTAATTACAAGCTAATGCTAAATTAAAAAGCAAACACCACATTTTATGCTTTCAAGATACAGCTGTTAAAGATTCGCACAATAAATCAAGTCCTCGTTTAATAGTATTAACAATGGTCTACCAAAACGCCCAACCATCAACCGAACCTACTCCAACCGTTTTCTGAATATCTTCCCGATCACCCAGTCCTAACATATGATGCAAGGAAAACAGCTTCTCTTCCCATTCTTCCCACTCTGCCGCATCCGACTTTGTTGGCAAAAGACAGCCAGCCCCAAAACCTCCAAGGCTAGTTTCAAAAACCTCGAAGCCGTGACCTTCGAGTCGCTCTTTTAATTCGAGTATCCTGGACTCTTCAACATCTACTTCTCAGTTAATACAGTTCACTGGACTCTTCGGTTACAATGAATGCCTCACCTCTTTTAACTAACGTGATGGCACAACCACCACCACCAGCACCAGTGAGCTTGGTCTCTCCAATCTCGAGCTCGTCGGCCGCCATTCTAATCGCTTCCAACTTCGGATGACTCACACCTAAAGCAACCAACAATCCATGATTTACACGGACAAGCTCACGCAACCGCTCCTCCCACATATCATCGCACTTTTCCTTTGGCATCAGGAGAAGCTTATATGCCTCGCTAGTTAAAGCTTGAATACCATTCAAAATCGGCTCGGTCACAAGCGGATAATTCTGAAGTAGCGTAGCCACATTCGCGACCTGAACAGCAGTTCGTCGTTGCTGCCGCGTATCAATAAGAAGCAACTTCAAGGGCGGGAAATTGCGCATGGATTCTCGCACGTTGGGGTTGCCTTTGGTCATTCGCTGGAACAATACCGCGCCACCGTGACTAGCGACCGCGTTATCAATTCCGGACGGGTTGCCAAGAATGCATCGTTCGCCCAAGAATGCCCAGGCGTCAATCAGCTCGATGCTGGCGTAGTTGGCGGCATTGAAGTCGCTATCGTCATCGCCTTTCGTCTCAGGGGGCGAGACTTCACCCGAGAGGAGACACAAGGCTGCCGCAAGACAGACCGAGACCGAAGCTGAGGAACCAAGGCCAGCGCCAATTGGTAGTGTTGACCGAACAGAGAACGTCATACCGGGCGTGTGCGGGCTGCAGAGGCAGAGGTAGAGGTACAAGAATGCCAGCGCAGCAGACCGCTGAAGCGGATTGAGGACCGCTACAAGACTCTGCTCTAGCGCCTCCATGAGCGCAGTATTCAACTCTGACGGAGGCCGAACTGTGTCCATTGACCGTTTAGGTACAACATTCCACGGCAGCGAATGTATCTTCCACGAATACTGGAATTTGACATCCGGGAACTCTAATGTAACAACGTCTGAAAATTCCGCTGCGTGCTTAGTTGTCAAGAGGTAGGACCGTAACGACACGGCAGCGGCAATGGCAGGCTAAAATGAAGTATTAGTATGATTTTCCTTATGGCTATGAGTAGTGTCGTGTCACTCACCTTGCCATAGACAACAGCATGTTCTCCGAACAAGATGACCTTGCCCGGCGCTGAGACGAGAAAGGGCGCAGACACCATCTCCGCTCGCTAAGACCTAAAGCAACCTACAGGGGACGTAATGGAAACAATTGTGACTAAGGAATGACTCGAAACGAGCGACCTTTTTACGGAGCACGAACACGGTAGAGACTATGAGTAAAAGAGAGGAATAAGCGTGACAAATGCTGTTGCGGGCTCACGCTTGTCATATATCGTGTGGGGCGTGTCGATATACGGTGTAACCTGGCGGCGGAAATGGGTCTCAAAACTGCAATGCAGCCAGCCGCACTCGTTTGAAAAACTGCTAATGGAATAAGAGAGCTGCATTTTCCACAGCTGAGTATACGATATTAAATTATCTATGACTTACTGGGATCTGTTTGTCTGCGTAACGTACCATCGATTTCTCGCAAGCACTAGATTTCTTGATATATTTCGACTGAAGCCAAAATTTTACTTCCGAAGTCCCTGATTTCGTGCTGTCACATCGCAGCAATCCCTGATCCCGAATACGAGATACCCGAACGATATCGTTAGATTTCGCACATCATAAGTCTCAATACCCCACTGATAAACCAATGCCAAGCCTGTAACAACACAACGTTTACAAATACAGATGAATCTTTCCTTCGTTCCCTTCGCAAGGACTGGAGACAAAAAATTGTGCCAAAATAAGCGACCCCGGAGAGGATCGAACTCTCGATCTTACGGTTAACAGCCGTACGCCTTAACCAGCTTGGCCACGGAGTCATAAGGTTATGATCAGCGTAACGCCATTGACCCCCATAGTCAGCCTGGCATAAATCTCGCTTTTATTCGCCAGACCACGCATGTACATAGCTTGTAAAATACACTGGCTTACAACCAAAAAAAAATTGGCATATAATAACAGTTACAACCATACGCTCAAGATGACACCATTCAAGGCCATGTACGGTTATGACCCAGATTTTCATATTGATCTTCCCGATGATCTATCCTGAAGCACTCCAGGTGCGCGAGACCGTGTCAAGGAACTCCACGAATTGCGCGATTCACTAAAGGTCCAATGGGCGAGAACACAGGAACATCAGAAGAAATACCATGACCAACGTCATACAACCATCCAATTTTAAAGAGGAAGTCTTGTCAAGCTCTCCACGGCCAATCTAAAACTGAAGAACCACAAGGTACAACCCAAGTTTATTGGACCTTTCCGAATAACGGAATTGATTGGGAGACAAGCCTACAGACTGGCACTCCCTGGGCAATATACCAGACTCCACGATGTATTCCCTGTGCAATTTTTGGAACCGTACTATCCGAGAGACGCCCGCGACAAAATGCCACTACCAGAGCTTGAAGACGACCCCGACGAGTACGAAGTCGAAGAGGTCAAAGACAAACGAACAATTAAAGGCAAAATTCGATATTTGGTCAAATGGACAGGGTGGCCTTCAGAGTACAACCAATGGGTACCTGAAGAGGATATGACGAACGCCGAAGCTATGATTCGCCGATTCGAAAAGTCGCGCCAACCCACACGCCGTCCCTAAGGTACCAGCAGTACGAGGAGCCCTGGGAATGAGGGGCTCTCCGGGCGACGATGTTCTTTTGGATGGTTCTTTCTTTTATCGTCCTTCTTTGATTTTCTTGTTCTTTCATGTACATAGGGATCGGCTTTTGGTTTGGGCCCTGGGGACACTCTAATGTACATATTCATTCGTTTTTCGGGCCTGGGGGTGCCGGTTGTGGGTCGTGGTTTAGTTTGGTTCGTTCGTTGTTTCGTTGATTTTCGGGCTTGGTAGATATATGTATATATGTCAATAGAATAGCCCTTTCCAAAAAAAAAAAAAATTTTCATAATGCCAATCTTCAGAATCTACTGTCAATACACAAATCTCATTTACTGTCTGAATCTATTTCGTTAAGCAATTTTAACGAGCTGCTCTATTTCGAGTTGGATGGCCAATGCAGGACCCGACTGTGTTCATTGGTATGAATTTAACAGATGCCATGATAGGATGACCATATTGGCCGGTATTATACCCAACTTGCACTCGCAAGAGTCCGTCCCTACTTGAATATATTTCTTAATTTAAGCTGCAGTACATGCAAAAATCTCACATTAGAGCGAATACATTACTCGTCCTCAAGTTCATCAAAATCCGCCTCATCCTCCTGATGCTGCTTCTGAATGTATCGTTCAACCTGTCTAGCGATGGCTGGATTCTCGATCAGGTTCGCCTTGATCAATATCTTGTCGCACCCTGCTACAGGACACTCGATGCTATCTAAATATCTCTGACGGCCACGCGAATTTTCGACGAAAAGAGAAAAAATTGCGTCCTTAGAGAATGTGTGGGGGCAAACGTCCGAAGTAACTGGATTCACAAACAGCGCCAGTGACACTGGACATTTGAGCGATCTCTTTTCCTGTGCCACAATGAGGTCATCATCTCCATCATCCGCTTCTGCCTCGCGAATCTCGGCAATCGTCTTCGAAGCGCCATGGGCGTCGAACCAGTCCTCTACCGGTGGCATATCCTCATCTCCATACATATTCTCCCAGGCTCGACGCTTGAAGTTTACGTAAGGCGTGTTCCCCGAATATTTCTGCTTGTCGTTCTTTGCTGAATTCCTTTCCGCAAACTCTTCCATAGCATCCAAAAAAACCGACGCTGGATCTTCAACCTGATTATTCCTCAGAAGCGCGCGATCAATTGCTTGGGGCTCGGAATTCATCAAAACCTCAATATCGATCAGCGTCTTTAAATTGAGCTCGAGTACGTCCGCGGCCATTCCAAATTCCGCGCGACTTGCTGCCGTATCTTCCAAATACTTCATAAGGTCCTTTATTCGTGAGACATCATTCGATACGAACCTTGGTAGGTTTTTGATCGTCTGCTGTTCCTCCTCGCGCAGGAATAATGGAGTGTCGTCAAGCTGCTGATCTTGGCTCGCAGAGGAGATGTCTCCCATCTCCTTGTCTGAATCGTACTCGGCGCCCATTTTGATCTAGACAGCTGACAGCATACAATTCGGTAATTCGATAACAGCCGTCGTCGTCGTAGTAAACTGATGCTGGGATATCTACCGCGTCTGGCCACCACAAGATTACGCGTTTCGCCGCACGCTTAGGGCACGTCGCCTGTGACGCGTGCAACTGTGTGTTACCCTACCCGTACGACGGTGATGAGATCACGTTGATTCTAGACACCTCGAATAATAATAGATGAATTTATCTTAGCCAACATTGTAACTGCGGCGATTTAAAAATAGTTAAAATGCAATCTTGATGACTTGGCTATTTTATGATGTTGCTGATCTTAATTCAATATGATTACTTACCCTAACTTATTAACTGGCACATATAGCAGATTACGACATGCCCAGATAGTGTAGGTATAGCTTATAAGTATCTCGTACAGCTTATATATGAACGCGAACCGATGCTGGAGAACAAGAATCAGGGCACGCAAAGCGATTTTGAAAACCTAGAACTTTATATGCCATATAAAATATCTTCAATATACACAATGGCCCAATATAATAACGCGTGGGCCGCTAATCTACCGAAGCACTGCATCATATACTTCTAGAATATAACTAACGCTCTAAAGCTCATCCTTAAGCATATTCTTGTAGTGCAACATAGACTCTATTGTTAATGTTGAACCTGCCAAACCAAATTAGGAATCGAAACGCACCGGCATCTATTGGCTCTTACCTCCGCAGACGACAATGACAGAAACACTGTGCTCATCCAAGTTCAGCTGGCTACTGAGGTCGTACTTGTCAGAATAATACCATGGAGCTAGAGCGGCACCGCATGCAGGCTCCACAAATAAACGATGTTCATCTAGAATCTTGAGACAAGATCCTACAGCCTGTGCATCGGTAACCACAACTGGCCTAGTAGGATATGTCTTGGCTGCATCGAATGCCTCACTGGCGACTCTATCCGCGCCCAAACTACTAGCGATAGAGGTGATCGCTGGTAAAGTCACCAGGTCTCCGGCCTTAAGAGATGCATATAAACTCTCTGCACCGTATGTCTCCACTGCGATAATGACTGGCTGCTCTCCAGGCGAAGGATAATGTCTCTTCAGACCAGCAACCAATCCAGAAAACAAACCCCCGCCACCTACAGAGCACGAAATAGCCTTCAGCTTAGATTTATCGTAGCCTGCTTCCAGGAGCTGTTCGACAACTTCGTCAATCATGAAGCTGTGTCCCTCCCAGATCAGCGGATCATCGAATGGAGGGCAGTATCGTGCTGGACCGTCCCTGTGCTCAGCAACCATCTGACGAACCTTCGTGTCTGCTTCTCTCCACATGGACCCATGTTTAATAACATTAGCGCCATAGGTGTCCCTCAAACGTGTCACCATGTGAGGAGCGACATTACTCGGGACGACGACAGTGCATGGACATCCGTACTTTTGGGCGGCTTGAGCTGCCGCGCATCCAGCATTTCCACCGGATGATGTAAAGATGTGAGGTTTTGTTCCTGGCGGTGAGTTCAGAAGCGTCTGCCGGACAAGATGGCCGATTCCACTGTCATGTTGTTAGTCAGAATTTGATATTATAGAACTGAAATCAATATGCCTAATACCGAGACTTGAATGAACCGGACGGCTGGAGTACCTCGAGCTTCAGCAGAACCGTGCTGTTTGTCGCGTTAAACCAATTCAATATCAAACCATCCTTACTATACCTTCCAGTTGTCTTTGATAATGATTGAGAGTAAACCAACGGTGTCCTGATATAGGTTTTGCTAAGAGCGACACTACCATCTCTATTGTCGGAGACGCCATCCCCAGTTGAAATAGTCATGTCCATAAGTGACGCTCCGCGATAGTTTTGACACAAAAGAAACCTCTCCGTCTATCTATCCATGGGATACATTCAGCATTTATCTAGGAGATTCATGGAGAGTGAACCAATCATTCCGTTTTGGGACTAGCTTAGGTAGACGTCTCCGCTATAGCCGCATTAAGGTCTGACAAATATCCCACCGCAAATTGCGAAATTATGATTTTCCGCGGCATTTCAAATTCCGCGGCATTTCAAATTTTGCGCAAAATCCTTCTGTAATGGACGTAAAGGAAAATAGGATGTATTATAATATAGGGCTGTTACGAATATTCGCCCGAATAATTATTCGCAAAATTTTGGGTTGCGAATAACGCCTGCGAATATTAATAAATTATTCGCTAGAACTTTGCGAATATTCGCAATATTCGCAATTCGCAAATTATTGAGTAGTTAAATTTATATCGGATGTCCCGTTCAGTTGCGCGTGACGGGAAACAAATTTGCACCACAAAAACACTGGGAGGTTAGTCTGCTATCTATAAAATGAGATTATAACTGTATACAATGATTGTACTAGCACTTATGTATACCAACTCCTTATACGATAGTTCGGGCAGTTAATTACTGCTTATATACATCATCTAGTAGCATTAGAGCCTCATCATTTCAGACTTCATGGAGTATCTCCCGACTCCAAGTACGTCTCTCCCCGCGTTGAACAATCTCTCAACTGAGACTGAAGAGGCTGGAATTGCTAAGTAATCCCTAGCAGCCGCAGCCATTCGAAGGTAATCATGGACCCTCCACCAGTCGCATAGCCAATTCGAATTATCCATGTCATCGGCATCAATGCGGGCTTAACAGAAGGCTAGGAGATCCCTGCGGGAGGAAGTTGTTTTGATCCAGCTGGAAGCCATGTACCTATTACCTACTTAGGCAACTTCCTAGCTTAATTTAGCTATGTCACGTGATAAATTGCGAATAACGAATAATTATTCGTATTCGCATACTTTAACCTTGCGAATAAAATGGGCGAATATTATTCGCACTGTTTGTAATTGCGAATACGAATAACGAATATTGCCGATATCTGCTGAATATTCGTATTCGCAACAGCCCTATAATATAATAAAACTACTGAGCCATCTCTTCAATGAGTTCTGCATCAATCTTTTCACTCTCGTCAATCGGTTATTATTGGGAAGCAAGAAGCTAACAATTTCAGTACCTGTTCGTACCTCCGCCCACTCCCATGGAAAAGAACTTCCACTATGTTGAATGTAGATTGGCCGCAAACTCTCCAATCAAAGTGTACGTGGATTTTATTTATGAGCTACGTTGAAGTCGCGATAGATCTCACGTATGTGTTTATACCCTCCACATAATGAAGCCGCTATTCAAGAGTTAACTGATAATCTTGTGTGTTCTTTTGGTAGAATTCTTCCCCTGTAAATTGTATTTGGGAGCCAATAGTTCGGATAACGTGGTCAATATTTATCTTCCGTTGTCGAGTTATATATGGTCTTATCACGACGGGCTCGTCCGGAACGAGTAATAAATACTGAAGAAACTCTGTATTATCCTCTACTTACACTCAAAGTATCGTAACATATCATATCATGTCAAAACATACCAGTGGACAACCCCACCGATCATTATGCACTTCATCTTTCCAAATACACCACAATTATAAACCTCCAGGGAATGTTAGTCAAACTATCCTGGTTCAAGGCAAACAAACGGAAAACAGACCATCTCAACAGGACAAACACAAACAACAGGTAGAACGACTAAACCCGACGGGGACGATCAACTAAACAGATCGCTAGCCATGGTATTGAGGTCGCATATAATAATACGACTTCTGTGCCTTTCTCATCGTTTGGCTGTCGGCTGAACGCGCCCTGCCCAGCGATCGGGAGAGCTCTGCCGTGGACGCCGACGGCCATATCTAGACGGGCCCTCTTCGACTGTCAGCTTGTGCACTTGTCGTACATGCCGGCGCACTCCGGCGGCCTCCGGCGGCCTCGCGGAACTGGCGGGCACATAAAGTGCACTCCCGCGTGCCTGGTGGAATTTGGATTGGCTCAGTCTCCTCCTGCACTCGCTGGGTGGGTTCGACCACTTCGGTCTCCTCCGACGACTCACGGCCACACTCGTCCTCAACATGCTCTGTGGGCTCTGTTGTCTGCTTCCGTTGAACGAAGTAGTTCACGACTGTTCGGTTTCGGAGATGCATTTTGGGCTCGTAAAGTTATGTGGGTGTAGGGCCTCTTGTATCGCGCGATAAACTCGTCCAGATTTCGAATGAAACCACATTGCATTCTTGATTTGAGTGACACTCGGTTCCAGCAGCCCACGGCATAATCCGAAGACCTAAGGATCCTCACTCGGTAGGAGCTGGAGGGATTCCAACTCTGCCAGGTAGTTGGACGACTGGACGGCTCTCTCATCAACGCAGTTACTCGATCCTTCTCCCGGACTTACGCTCCCGGTACCACTGGCACCAAAGTCGTCGAATCGGGTACCACTGACATCAAAATCGTCGAATCGTATGAGTGATAGCCGTTCCTGGAACAAGTCTGGCGTGCATCTCGGTGGGGCCCTCACATTATATTCACCACTTGCAACCGTCCAGGGTTAGGCAAGTTTTGGTAGGGTTGGGGCTTGATTTAATATATGTACTCCCGACTGTTTTGACCGTACGTGAAACTCCTGTGACCTCCCCGGACTTCGTGTACGTATCGGGTACAATTACAAATATTTTTCGAACGTCAGAGTCGATAGACCTCCAATCGTGCGAGATAGTTCTGATCCTCAATAGAATAGGGCTATGAGACCGGATTTATCGCTTTTATGCGTCTGATCGCGTCTGTGACTATCGGTCGACGAACGCTCTTGAGTGACGTACTGCATAGTAAAATATACGACGAAACATACTAGTATTTTACACGCATCTAACAAAGCCTTGTCCGATTCGCCAAACCCGTTCCCATGCAATCCACAAATGGAATCTACCGGCAGTACGAAGATACTACGATTCCCATCATCCTTTCAATCTTGCCGTAATGCCTGAATATGAAATACAGCAACTGGAATAGCAGTTGTTTCCGCGACAACCGTAGCCTGCACACCAAGGTTCGCAAGAGCGCCTCTGAGAACACCACATGGGAACCATAAATATGGTTGTGCCCGCGTAACTGTGTCTAGGCCACCGACTTCGGTACTCATTCTCATCAACAGGCGGAAACTGTTGTCTGTAAGTACGTAAACCCCCCGGTGGTTTGTTTTCAGATTGTCAATTTGCTTGCGGAAGATAAGATGCCACAGATCTTTACAGATAAACTTCATTACATCTAGCACGTCTGTAAATCGCGGGCGATCTTGTGAAAATCTGGGAATCGATTAGCATTATTTCACACACGCATTTTTCAAACTCACCTTTCCACTAGCCCCTGTCCGACTCTATATCCCAGTCCCTCAACATGCTTGAATACCGCGCCCCGTCTCTCCTCTTCGCCTATCCGACCGTCTTTCTCACTTAATATTGCTGGCATGGCAATACCGTTAGAGGTTTTCCTCTCACCAATCACTTCCACTACCCGTTCCGACATTGGAATCAACTCTACTAGCAGAAAATCTAAACATGAAAGATTCAGATATATTGCATGCGGATCCGTATACATCCCAGGCACTGTAGCGGGTTGCTGGGACGCCGCTAGAGAGGGGACACTGGGCCCGCCCTGTATCGGGAACGTCGTTGCCGGTACAAGCTTTCCCGGCACCCCTTGCTGTTGTTTTTCGTTCGATTGCTGTTGTGTTGTCGTGCCATTGCTACCTAGTGGCCGATTCGACGGCGCGTAAGCGATATGTGTGGTAGCGGGGATTGGCGACGTTACAGGATGCGAAGAAGCCATTGTGTATACAGTCCGCTGTCATCCAGATCTCAGTTGTATACAGCACAACAGCAAGTTTATAAACCTCAATAGTGTCTAGATGACGTTGCCGTAGTAATTACGATAACAAATTTGCATGCGTTCGCGAACTGGTTGCTTTTTGGTGGTTAGGGACGGACCTCAGAGACACGTAACCCTTGGCAAGCTTACATCTGGTCTAATATTCTACATTTCAAAAGCCGCGCCGGATAATTTATACAGCACACGACCTCACGACGTTCAAGTCTGCCTGGCTGAACGCGTGGCTTCAATAATTTACCAGGAGCTAAACTACGGAGAGGCTCTCCACAGATGAGGCCGGAAGTCCATGCGAGTCCTGTTACCTGCTACACTATACACTGACTACCGCGATTTCGACTTTGGAGCCGTCGAGCTCGGTAGTCGAGTGACTTTAGTGTCGGCGGCTGAATTACTCCATTGGCTCACGGCAGTTGGCATTATACCAGCTCAATTGTCACAATGACTGCTAGGAATACTATCATAGTTCTAGCATGTGTGATACTGTGTTGGACCGTCTCCCAAGCGGTAGCCTTTCCAAAACAACACTTAGACAAGTTACGGTGGGTACTCGGGCATTAGACTACCTTATGTGCCAGTCTATCTGACGTCGTACACCGTCTTTAGGGAGGAGACTCGAGAGGCATTTTATCATGGGTGGAACCATTACTTGCGTTACGGATTTCCTGAAGATGGTATGTTTCTGCTATCCACGACTTTGTCCAAAGTCTAATATAGGTACTTAGAAATCGCACCCATATCGTGTATGGGTCGAGGAAGCGACCGTGCTAACCCAAATAATATCGGGATCAATGATGTGCTAGGAGACTACTCACTTACTCTAGTCGACAGTTTAGACACGTTGGCAGTAAGTTGCTTCTGAATGAAGTGATGTCAATGCTCGATGGCTAATTGTAGGAGATGATGGATGACCAGGCCGGCTTTGAGTCTGCAGTTAAGAAAGTCGAACGATTTGTACAGTTTGATCTACCTTCTCGCGTACAAGTATTTGAAACGACTATTCGGATGTTGGGCGGACTTTTGTCGGGACACATATATGCTACCTCAGACTCCTTGGGCCACAAGATCAAAGGTTACGACGGCTCTTTATTGGCACTGGCAGTAGATCTGGCAAACAGACTGCTGCCAGCTTTCGATACGCCGACAGGTATACCGCTCGCCAGAGTTAATCTTCGCTATGGCAATAAAAACGAGAATATTACAGAAACCTGCACGGCCGGTGCGGCTAGTCTGGTGCTTGAGTTTGCTACATTGTCCCGGCTTACTGGGGACGACAAATATGAAAAGGCGGCTAGGAAAGCTTTTTTTGCCGTTTGGGATCGGCGGACTACGTTGAATATTGTGGGATCAGCTATCGACGCCGTCACAGGACTGTGGTTATCAGCTTATTCGGGAATAGGAGCTAGCGTGGACTCATTTTTTGAGTATGCGTTAAAATCATACATATTACTCGATGACGAGTCGTTCCTGGACGTATTTGCCAAGTCATATGCAGCCGTAAAAGAAAATATTTTGGACGGTTGGATATATCGCAATATTCACATTGTTACTGGCTCGCCAGTCACAAGTTGGATTGACGCTCTCGCGGCGTTTTTCCCCGGCCTTCAGGTACTAGCCGGTGATATAAATGCAGCAGTCAGAAGTCATTTAGTTTACTACCATATTTGGATGACATATGCGGGGTTGCCAGAACGATGGAACTATGCTGTAAATCTAGGCAGCATTGAGCTCGGTTGGTACGGTCTTCGTCCAGAGTTTGTGGAGTCGAACTATTTTCTCTATAGAGCCACCAAAGATCCGTTCTACCTACATGTAGGAGCGCAAATACTGAGCGACATCCAAGCGCGGTGTAGGACGCGATGTGGATACGCAGCATTGCACGATGTGCGGACGAACGAATTAGAAGACAGGATGGAGAGCTTTTTCCTTAGTGAAACGATTAAGTATCTTTATCTGTTATTCGATGTCGACAACCCTTTGAACAAGGATGGCTCGAATTTCGTTTTTTCGACGGAAGCGCATCCGTTACGGATAGATATGGACTTGCTTCAGACCGAGCAACAGAAAGGTGTGAAGTTGAGGCCAGGATCAACTTTAATTCCGCGACAGGGCGAAGATGAAGTTGAGGATATGGAAGATAAGGATTTAGCATTGGAATACTCGCCTTTTATAAGCGACGATCCAAATGTTGATTCATCATTGGAGACTGATTTTCGCGACGACGATGATCTCGGCAGTATTCCTGACCAAGTGGCAACCTCGACTTGTCAGAATGTCAACGGGTACAAGTCATTCTATTCCTTTATCACGTCCTGGGGTGAATTTTACCACTTGAATGGTATATATAACTTCACGCGAATATCAGATGAAGTGTTCCCACCACTACGAAACACTACAAAATTTCCTTCACAGACAAGCTTATACAGCTCGAATATCTCGCCACTCGAGAACGGAACCATACCAGCCCGACGGGCAATCATTGACCTGCCGCCAACTCATCCTGAAGCAGTTTCGGTACCGTTACGGTCATTTCCAATTTTGGAGCTGTTTTTCCCGGCAGAGAGTCGATCGCGAATTTGGCAACGTGGAAAAGACTTAGAAGCGCCGTCGTTCGATGGGCATCGCGTACGATTTTCTAAACAACTCGATGGATCAGAAGGTGGATTAGGAGGCAGAATGAAGATTTTGACAGTCGGAGGAATAAAAGTGTTGGGAAATGTTAAGGTGAGAAGTTTGATGTCTCGAGGTATGCACGAGCAGGATATATTGGAGGTGCTTCGTGACGGGCGGGTACGGTTACGTGGCGAAGATGTAGTTAATCTGAGGGTTGGATGAGCACCCAATTGTTACGAAGTTAAGTATATTGGTTATAGAGCGGTATGTTTGTTTCTACTATAATTTTGCCCTTTTTTGGATTTCGTTTTGCGGCTCTCGAATGGGGTTCTTGTGTGTAGTTTATGGCAGTTCTGGCATTAGCATTAACAGCAACGGAAGTTACCAAACTATTGTACATAATGAAGCCTTGAGATGTATGCTGAAACTCCCAATTTCATGGGAGATCTATCACTACGACTTTCACCTGTCTATGATCCCAACTTCTCCGGCTGTCCAGACAAGAGCGTGTAAACTGGGGCATCAAGCTGATCCCGCCCATGCAAGAAGTCCAACTCAAGGATAAACACATACTCAAGGATCTTGCCCCCCAACTTATTCACCAACTGCCCAGCAGCCTTAGCACTACCCCCCGTCGCAATAATATCGTCCACGATTATCACTTTTTGTCCAGCCTTAATCGCGTCGGCTTGCATGACAAACACATCCTTGCCGTACTCCTTCTCAAACTCTGCCTCGACCGTTGGACCTGGGACTTTTCCTTGCTTGCGAACAGGTACAAACGCGGCACCTAACTGCAGCGCGAGTGTCGGCCCAAATAAAAATCCACGCGCATCGAGACCAACGACGACATCTGGCTTAGATTCTGGCGTCGAAAAGTTCGCTTCAATTTGGTGCCTGATGGCGTCGATGAGGGATTGGAAAGTCTTGGGAGACTTAAAGATGGGCAGGATGTCTTCGAAAAGAATGCCCTTTGTGGGGAAATCTTCGAATTGGCGGAGAGTCGCTTTCAGGAGAGCTTTCGTCTCCGCGATCGAAGCTGGAGATGACATTTTGACGTGAATTAGGCAAATGGAGAAACTTGATTCGAACAACGACCGACTTGTAACGAGCCAATCTCTTGATTTAAAGTTTACCACAGCACATGGAAAACTATCGCAACAGTGATGTTTGAGTAGTCTCAACAACAGACACTGGTACTACAGAAGGGTAACCTAGACAAATCTTCCCATTATTTACCTCTGCGAGCAGATAATACTACCAGTCTCAAACAAGTAAATGTAATATATACATAAATAAATGCAGTGTGCGACAATTATTAGACGAGGATAAGATTGCAACTTAAATCTTGTCTCCTGCACTTATCATACAAAATATACAATTCCCATTACACTACCGCTACCCGTACGCCAAAATTATATCAGCCAATATTGACATTGAATAGGTTTCAGTATAACTAACCACGATCTGTTATAAAGCATGTTTAGCATAGGAGGTTAAAGCTCATGATTTATTTCCGGGATATCTACGCTCCATTAGCATCAAGCAATCGAAACCCAATAATTCCAAACTTACGAGAACATCAGTCAAACTGATTACAAAATAAAATCTCGGTGAAAATCCGCCAACCCTTCAAACAAATTGATCGACAAATTTGTGAAGAAGTCATCAAATGCGCCAAGAGTCTGACTTCCACCAACCAGGGCGACATGTTCTCCAGAGGCCGGGACATTCTGAACGCCGGAATTAGCATGAGAAACATTTGTTATCCCAGCGGCTTCTTCGTAGAGATTCTGCTGCATTCTGCCGTCAAACGGACCGACGAAAGCCGGCTGCTGTTGTTGCGTTGTTGGGGTTGTTGAAGGCTGTCGCTGAGATACTTCGGAATTGCTGTTGTCGTAGCGCAGTCGTTGGTGTGGTTGTTGCGCTTCCGGCTGCTCTTGATTGAGAATCTGAGCGATGCCGTAGGACTGTGGTTGATGGTGACCCGATTGATGTAAATGGGCCGATTGCCGATGTTGCTGTGCAGGAGAAACCAAAAGCGACTGAAGCGAGGGGTTAAAATTATTCTGCAGCGGACCAACAGTAGGTAATTGGTATACTGGGGGAAGCAATGTCTGTGATGATGTCCCGGTCTGGGACGGTTGCGGTTGAAGCGGATGCGCATGTGCTTGTGAGTGTGTCTGCAATGAGGGAGACTGCTGCTGTTGCGCGTTCAGTGGCACTGGCTGAGATGCGCTTAGCTGGAGCGTAGGATACTGTGTTGGTGGAGACTGCTGCTGTGGTGCAGGTTGAGTAGTAAACTGCGTCGTACGCTGTTGTTGCTGTACCAGCTGTTGTTGGCCACTCTTTGCCGCATCAGCAGCATACTGCTGCACAAATTGCGCCATTCCGGGCGCATCAATGACATCAGCCAATCCAAACGACCTTGTCGTCTTCAGCATCATCTTGTAAATATCGCGCGACTGGTCCCAAGAAGCAGCTAGATCTCCAATTATAACCATCAACTCCGTTGAATACTGTAACACCCTTCCCGAAAACCGATCCTTGTTCAAGATCTCAAGTAATAGCGCCCGTCGCTGGGCCTGCAGCATCGGGATCTGCTTTTCATGTGGTGTGGGATCGTCTGCATGTGGCACTGGATCTGTCCTGCGCCCTTTCGGCACACCGTGCGTCTTGAAATAGCGAGAAATCATGGCGATCAAGACGTCATATAACACGAACATATGCATAATAACCAAATGATTCAACCATGGCGGCCAATAATTTGAGAATTTGACGTTCTTGAATTTGTTTAGCGTGTCAATGCAGCCTTGCGTCGCGTCTAGAAATCTTGTATAAAAGTCCATCGAAAATCTGTCCGCACGAATATTCACCTGCTTGTGCGGCAGGAACTGGGAATATATACATAGTCGCACAAAGTGAAGCATCAGCTCACGGTATAGATCAGGTTCCATAAGCTCATAGCCTTGTGCGGATTCTTCGCGAGTCCAAGACGCAGCTAACTCGTGTAACTGTGATTCCAGCGATTCTGCTATGTGAGATGCTGCTGCGGCGGGCTGTTGATGAATCAAGCGAAGGCCCTTTAACTGGTACAAAGACCTATTCACTTCCAATAGAATCTCGGAAAGTTTCGCAACGGAAATGAACGACCGGAGACAAGACTCCATCGATACGTTGATGCGCGACCGGTTGACGATAACTGTGCAGGAAGCCAAAGACAAATCATCGCTTTCGTGCATCGTCAATTGACTAAGCTCCGCGGTGGTCGGCATCGGCGTATCGTAGTATTCCGACATCACTTTCGGGGTACCGACGAATCGCATGATAGTCCACGCGTCGCGAATACAGATGGACCACCATAGAGCCTTGCGCAACGCCCGTTCCCAACCTGGGATGTCCCATTCCGAGCAATCCATATGGAGACGCAATTCCACTGCAGCAGCTACAACGGCAGCATGGGGCATCAGCACGGCACGGTCCGCACTTGAGTCTGCAATAAGAGACAGTGCTTGAACGGCGTCCAATGTTGGCATCAACAACTTATATGAATAGCGCCCTAGTAGGTGCTGAATGAATTTCGTCTGCAATGTGCGTCTATCGTCCGGCGTTCCTAGTGTACAGTATGGCACTGACACCGCGAATATTGCGAGTAGTAGTATGACAGACTCCTTGTTTGCGTCATAGGCAGCCATAAAATGACGACGATGTATGATCGGTTGGGTTGGATTGATGAGATTAAAGTAGACATCGATAAGCAAATCGCCATACTGCTTTCTCCAATCAGCAACTGTTTGCATATCTTCCGAGGAGCAAGGCAAGTTGTATCGTGCAGTCTGAGCTGGATCATTCTGGAAAGCGAGTGCGTAGACGGGAGCTGTAGGGGAATCGACCAGTGAGCGGAAGAGCGGACGATAGTTGTTTAGTGATTGAGCAAATATCACCGGATTCTGATGCCAGTCCATATCAACCGTTCGCCGGAATAGCTCAGGACAAACGAATGAAAGCGAAAGATAAACGGAATAGTCCTCGCATGACGAGATTGTGCATTGTTTCATGTATTCTGGCAGACGAGATACATGATGCGGCGGTGAGCGGGACTGCGTTGACGCCATAGCTTCTGGCGACAGCCATATAGTCTTGTTGTTTCCGTTAACACTGCGTGATCCAGCCAATGGTATCTTTCCATCGCGGACTGCGGACTCATTTGCGTTTCCGCTGTAAGCAGGATTAATATTTATGTTTCCGTTCGCAGATCCACTGAAGCCTCCATCGCCGCTGCTTTCTCCGATAGCACTGCCAGAGCAACTAGCTAGTTGTGGACGAGTGTTGTGTGAGTCGCTATCGTCCATGATTTCGTCGTCGTCGGATTCAGCGTCATACGCAAAGTCACGGCCAGCTCGCAAGCTGCCAGCGGGACTCTGAACGGCGCTGCTAGCATCCCTATGCTTTTTTGACGCCCGCTTCTTCCGAGGAGCAATGTGGCAAAGGAAACCTTTCTTGCGGCACCGAATACATGGGCCAGAGCCATCGGAGACGCATTTGATCTTGTGTCTTTGGCATTGCGTGCATGCGCGCTGTGAGTGCATCATTTGGCGAGCCGCAGATGACTGCGGGTTCGGCGGTGCGGCAGAAGGAACTACCTCCGACGCAACAGCATCGGAGGTCGCTTTGTCCGTGGTCGCTGTCAACGTTGATGGCGGTTGTGGCACATCGTGATTGTCTGCTCGTGTGGATGGCTCAGACGACATAGCATTTGACATGTCTGCAGACGGCGAACTCTGACGCTTTGTATCCGTTCCGGTGGCGACGTATGTGAGAGTCGCATTAGCAGGAGAAGCAGCCGGATGCTGTACTGTTGAGAATGAGTCTTTGGCGTACGAATAATCCGGGTTGCTGACGTCTGTGGTCAAAGACGGCGTGGGTTGATCGTGCGGCTCCGCCATTGATCCTTGAGTCGGTATTATGCTACCACAATAGAATTATTTACGGACTCGGGGGTTTAGTTTTGTCGCGATATATCGCCGGCTGGAAGTTACGGGGCGCCGATTCATTATAAAAGCGGTGGGGACTCGGACCACTTCTTTCGCCGATACTTCCACTTCGGCTTTTCGGCTCCTGGCGCAACAACGCAACGTCGGCGTTACCCAAAATTGGAGCCTTCCCGCCTTGGATACTGCTTACATCATTAATTATCCCTCCACACTAAGCGGCTATTATTGGTTTTTAACCCGAGGCAATCGAACAGCAGTGTATGGTGCCTGCAGTTTAGTCCCGAAAAAAACTTTAAATTGTTTCATAATTTTCAATGCATAAATCGCACAACGTACTGCGCTATATGGCATAAACGAATATCCGGTTAGCCGTATAT
>JAJLTN010000185.1:0-11691 GCA_030568215.1 Lipomyces kockii
TCATGGGAGACATGTACGATAATTGAGTTACAAAATTTAATTTGTTATGACACATACTGGGCCTAATGATAGATCCTGAAAAGACGTTACGTAATTATCTGCCGATTTGCCGATATCGGCAGACCGTTTGACGATATTTATCGTCAAACGGCAATCGTCAGACATTAGGAATGCCGATATCGTATCGTCAATATCGTCAATATCGGCAAAACGTGAACAGCCCTACGTGACATATTACGCGATGGAGTTTGTGTGATGGAGCCAGGCAAAGTGATATAGCAGACAAACTGGAAATACCCAATACACACCTATGAAGCAACTATCGAAGCTAAGTTTTTGGTGTGTCTGACAGTCCCACGGTCGGGATATTGTCGAAGCGAGTAAGTCGCACGTTAACTTCGTACTCCCAACGGCACATTTGATATAGTGTACACGTATTATACATATGTGCCATGCGTGCTCCCGCGTTATAATCGGGAGCACGGAGCACGCAATCGTCATATATTTTAAAATGACTTTTCTGAAATTAACAAATGCTATGGCTTCCATGCGCCGAGATTATTCATCGATCCAGTTGAACAATATCGTCCCATAAGATTGAATAACCTACACCTAGCAGATTTTCCTACACCCATGCACGCCTCCGCTCTCTGGCTGTGACCACGTTACGCGTCAGGTCAATCGGCGGAGCTTGCATAACTTTTTACTGCTCATTATTCGGGTTATGACCGACGGTTTCTGGAGCAAACTCTTCATAACACATATTGGCGCGTAATCAGCCGTGCTCCACGCGTCGTCTCAGTAAATTACAACAAGTTATCTCTCATCATGCACAGCGCACGCAGTCTTCATTCACCATCACAACCTTCAGCAGCGATCAGATCTGCTGTCTTGCGGATCGACTAGCCTCGACACGCAGTGAGACATGCACCTCAGCCATCTTCGTCTGTCATTCAAACCACAAGATGGTTGTCGTCATGCCAATAACACATGGCAGAATTGCAAATAGTTTGCTCCTAGTAAAATCGTTCTGAGGTATTAGCGGCGGCGCAACGAATAGCCGCAGCCAGCATAAAGTTCTCTGCAAAAAAAAAGACTGTTTCACGCCAAAGGCAATCAATCACCCAGCACGAACAATGCTCGTCCAGTCACGTGGCTAGCCACGTGTTTGCAGTTTGAGTAGAAACGCTAACTACTTATCTGGAAAAGGGTTTTTAGTGTCACAGATCACAAACGTGACTAACTTAGTTGAGTTCTACATGAGGAAGCTAAGCCATCAGCAATTGCTAGATCGGGAATGTGTGCAGGATCGACACTAACCCGTTTCAGCGACTGCCAAGTTATATTGAGAACGCGCGCGTTTACAACAACTGGTGCAACGATAGCATCTTTGATGCAAAGTAGTTTAACGACGATTGCGGCTTTTGACCTGAACAGAGTTCTAGGAGTAGCAGGATCTGCACAAATTAAGAGAGTCAGGCCCATGAGCTTAGGCGAACCCTCTCAGTTGTCATTACCCCAATTTATGGACTGTGGAAACAGGCAAATGCAATGACGCGTTTCATGTGCATTACTGCATTTATCTGCTACGGACATGATTGAGGAAAGGGCTTTTAAATCAATCACATACAAAATAAAGCTCGTCTGCAGCTCTGCCCGCGAATACCGTATTATGCCTTAATCGGGGCTAAATTGTGGCAATAATGCGGACATGTGCAGTCAAGCATCTGACCCGCGCAGAGTGCCAGCCAAAGGTTAGTATCCAGCAGAACGTGCGCCGGACAACAGAAGTCCGTACCCGGGCTGCGCCGGCATCACGATCGCAGCCAGAGAATGCCGGGCGGCTGATGGGAAATCTATGTGGCCAAAAACCTCGAAGCGATTGACATGAAGTCAAAGCTTGGACTAGATTGCCACAGTCTCGAGTCGCGTCTGCCACTCGGAACTGTCCGGTCTAAAGATGAATTTGTCAACCGGTGACGACACAAACAATTAGAGATATAACGCGTCTGCACTGCGTTGCTGGCAAACGTTAACGTTTGTCTTAACATCATCAGGCTGTGCATCAAGATTTCTGGGTACGCGAGTTCGCAGTCTAGCGCGTAATTCATATCTGTTGCTACGAGCTGGTGCTCAATCGTTATGAACGTGCCGAATGCCGGCAGCATTGTATCACTCCAGGGCATCGACCTCATCCCCCCCGCGACGATCAAAGAACCTTTGTTGACATTCGCAGTCAGCTCACAGAAATGACGTCGTTGCTCTCAATTCACCATACAACCGCATCTCCACTTCAGCACCCCATGCTACAATGTTCCAAGTATCAATCAAGTTACGTTTTATGTTTCTGCGTGCCCCATCGGCACCAACTCCTGGTCATGCACAACCAACATTTAAACTTTCAGGCATACATAGGGGTTACTATGACGTCAGTGCATGTAACTTCCCGCAACATATGGAACATTTAAGTTTCGTCTCCGAATTCTCATCCTGACGGATTCCTCCCCCAAACAATATGTGAAGGTCGAGGCACAATCCAGGCATGCAGAGTAATTGCTACCTGAAGTACTGGCGAAAAAATGAGCCTGCTGACCTTCGAACCGCCATACGTAGTCGTGCAATTTTACAAGTCGCAGAATTTTGCATTGGAAATGTCTTGCGCCGCCTGGAGAAGAGTACTACTATCAAAGGGCAAACTATATTTCAGGCCGATTGCAAAAGGCTAACTTTGTAATTAAGCCTGTTATTCCAGAAATTTCCCTGCATTATTCTACTACAGGCAGTACGAAGTCCTAGTCATATTCCCAGGGGAAAACTTGCATGCCCAGATACCCTGCAAGGAGTTAAAGTTTGACTTTTTTTGGTTTGCTTGTTGTAGTTAATGTTGGTTACAAGCACAGAACTAATAAGCAGCTAGCAATTATCCGACTAACCTAGAATTTCTTGCCTCTACCAAATAGCTAGAGGCTGGTAGCGGAAAGCTAGATGTGATGTGTGGTAAGTCTCAACTTGCCACGTATAAATGCAGCTATAACAAATACGCTTTGTAGTCGATTTTATCCGACATTAGCGATGAGCTGTCGTGTTTCTTTAGTAGAGTTAACCTTGAAGGGTACGGCGTCGGAAAAGTTCTTGCCTCCAGACGGTGCGTTGTTTATTGTCATCAACTAAGCGACGCCTAAATTATAATCGTTACAGTCAGTGAATCATCTGGCACAGTCTTCATTCCAGTTCGACGCCGACGAGGCATTCCCGGTTTCATGTCATTAACTGACAAACAACAAAACCGGTGATACGCTGCGTTACGTCACAGCATCTTCAGAGAGGTCATATGCCCTCGATCTTCATGGCCAGCAACGAAAGCCGCGCAATATTAACAGAATCATGAGTATAAGAGTCAGGAAGAACTGCGAAGGACGGACAAAATGAAACCTCATTTACAAATGTAGATGACTGGCCCTTATACGAATTTGGCAGTAATGGCAGCTTACAACATGTCTCGCCATAGAGACCTATCACAGTCGCAGAAAACATTGCCTTAGACGTTCACCATCCGTCGACTTCGACAATGATGTCGAACAGACCCTGTCACGCGTAAAAATCACGTCAATAATCATTCTGCGGGTGCTCGCGGTGAAGAGTCGTAATACGCTAGGAGCACGAGTCGCAAGGTCGCACAGCGTTTCGAGACACGAGGCCTCTCCAGAAGGCCTGTCACCCCGCTGTTCCCGGAATGCGGACGCCATATGACGTTTTAGCCAGACTGTAGATGGAGGGGGATTGGCCGAAATATATTGTACGGTTGCAGAGACATAACCAAGGACAAGCCATCACTCTGATGATGGATTTCTCACTAGCGTTCACGCCGCGTAGTCCGCGATTAGTACATACGAATTATTATGTTACCGTAACAGATTTCGATGATCGTTAATGACTAACACATGTCGCACAGCACAAAATCTTCGACTGACGTATGGGACAGCAAAAACTCGGATGACAATATGTCATATCGTCGCTGCAGCAACATCGTATACCACTAATAATCGATTACCTGCTCAGAACGGCCAGTACAATACTGTGTGCAAGATTGAATATCGCTCGATTACCGAGGACTCCGCCCCACGCGGTCATCCATATGAATGTGGCCCCCCGCCGGCTGCCCGAGACCAAGGGTGCGGGTTATATCGGCTAACCTCCGTTCGCACGATAGTTTCAGTTATCAGACTGGCTTGCACCTGGCAGTGGCAAAGTGGTCTTGAAAGTTTAAGCATCAAAAGAGCACGAGGGGCCAGGCGATTGATAGTGGCGACGAGATCGGCGGAATATACTGACTGCATAATGAAATAAACAAAGTACATTTTCTAGCTAGACACCCTTTTTTGTTTGAATGTAGTAATTAGTGTGAGCTGTGAGCTGTGAGCGGACACAGCCGAGACTGGGTACGAAAACTAGTCGGGACGACTTATCAATCACAAGCGTTCAATCCAAGGCGATGACGTCGCTCTGCAGTGCTTTGACTGCGAACGGAGGGTACTGCTGTATTCGGCAGAGATTAGCAACGACGATCGTGTATACTACTTGGCGGCTCCTGTGCACCATGGTGGCGAGCCTGTAACGGCTACCCGAAGCAGCAGCAAGTCGTGGGCAGTCACACTGGAAGACTTGCCTGAAGAAGCTAGCCGCCTGGCAAAAAGAACATTTGCGATTCATTCAGCTGGGGCTACCAAGTTAACTCACAACGTTTGCGCTAGCACTAGTTGGTTCAGCCTGCCGGCTGCCGACACTACTAAGCGCAGGTCAGGATATTTCACAGCATGTCGGACTCATGCCACTAATAGTAGAGTGAGGTGTTATTTCAGGCAATACAGCATGTGGCTTTGCTAAAAGCAATGTACCTAGCGTTATGGCATTCTATATAAGATATTTCTGCTTTTCGAGATGATTACTACACTATGCACTCGTGCAGATCTTACTATGGACAGCTATACAGCAGAAGCAGACACCGGGTCAGAAACAATGATCTACCCGAGAGGCAAGTCGATGCGGGTACCGTGCGTTAGCGATAGAGGACCTAGCCCGAACAGGAGAGGCGCTAGAAGGTGCGGATCACAGAGCACGGGTCACAAATAAGTATGGGGTACCCACGAACGAATGAACCACGTCGTCATTGGGAGCAATGTCACGACCGACCGAGCAAACGCATGTCTGGGGTACCACGCAGCTCCTGCAGTGTGTTCTAACGTTCCTCGCCCGAGCCGGGCGTCGGTCTGCAAAGTCTGCCTTGTCCTGTCCATCGTCTGTCCGTCTCTCTTCGTGGGGAACCCCCCTCCCCCGTCGGTCTCTGCCGCCACCCGTCTTACGATTATAAATACTAGTCGCCCTCTCCTTGTTCTCCCCTATTTGTTTTCACTCATTCTCGACATCTTAAATCGTGACGAAAATATTTCACTCCTTTGATACGCAGTCTATCAAGTGTTACCATCTTACCTACTAGTCGTCATGGCTCCATCATACTCCAATTCCGTTACTAAGGTCTTTCCTACTCGTAAGGATGTCGCTATCTTCTCAGGTATGTCTTGATTTTATCATGTCGCCATTGACCAGCCAATACTAATAGCCATACAGATTTCGACGGCACTATCTTCATGCAAGATACCGGTCATATACTCTTCGACCGCCACGGCTGTGGTACCGAACATCGCCAGCGGCTCGACGAGCAAATCCACACTGGAGAGCGAAGTTTCCGCGATGTCTCTGAGGAGATGTGGGGAAGCTTGAACGTTCCATTCGACGAGTCCATGAAGGCAATGAAGGAGCATCTCGTGATCGACCCTGACTTTGCTGACTTTCACGACTTTTGCATAAGGGAGGGCGTTGCTTTCAACGTCATCTCTGCTGGCCTGGAGCCTGTCCTCCGAGGAGTCCTCAACGAGTTCCTTGGTCACCACGCCTCCAAGCGAATTGATATCATCTCCAACGCGGCTGAGATTTCCGTGGACGGTTCACAGTGGAAGCCAATCTGGCGACATGATTCTCAGCTCGGGCATGACAAGTCCCTGTCCGTCAAGGAATGCCGTGCTCATCTCCGAAAGCAACTTCCTGGAAACAGAAATCCGTTGATAATCTTCGTTGGTGACGGCGTTTCCGACCTTCCTGCCGCTCGAGAGGCAGATGTCCTCTTCGCCCGTGCCGGCCTCAGACTCGAGGAGTATTGTAAGGAGCACAAGATCGAGTACATCCCCTTCGACTCTTTTGCCGACATTGAGAAGGAGGTTTTGCGAATCCTTGACTCTGGCGACCTCGAACGATACAAGAAACCCCACAACCGAACACCGCATCCATCGTCCCTCGGCAAGCAGAAGTTCTTCGGCTCGGCCGTCGACACCCGGAAAACTCGTCGCACCGAGAAAGGTCATATGTCCCCGATAAGTGCTCGTTTCAACAAAGGAATCATCACCATTGCACAATAGACATCTGTCAGGTTCCTATTTCCGCATTATAGACATTGCTCGTTTCAGTTCGTACACATATTTTTATTCGGGTATTTGGGTTCAATATGGGTCATGGTTTAAATTATGGGATTCGGTGTTCGTCTTATTTCTTTCTTAAGGGTTCACACATTGTATATGTAATAGACTGTTGTGTGGTGTGCTTATATGCTAGCTGGATACAATAATATCATTATTGAATTGAATGCTATATGGTCCACTGACCACACAGCAAATTAATGCAGATGAACCAGATGCTTACATCGCGATGTTCCTCGTAAATTGTATCAGACCAAAAAAATATTGTCACACTCTGTATTTGCTGCCGGAAATGACTGCAGCATTTCTGTAAACCACTAATACCCCTTGGCTCATTAAAAATCCTTGCCAATTAAACTGACGTTTCATGTTGATTAAAGTTGCCACCACCGGACGAATGTGTTCTGTTGTACTAGTAAATACAACCCCTTTGCCCCAACCGTACCACGTTGCTTTTGCTGTTCCGTATCGTCCATCTCACAATCCAACTCACAAAGTGGCGAGTACTATAATGCAATCGCCACCAGTACAACCTCAATTGCTGCAACAATCAGTTGCAAGTCATTTCAGGCATATTCACCAAAACCGCGCTGCAAAGTTGATTCTCCATTTGTCAAACCCTTGCCCTCAATTTGAACCAACAAAATTCTATTCCTGCTGCTCATTGTATGCCTCCATCTGCGCTGTTGGAACCCACTAGAGTGCCGTATATCGCGAACATTGCGCTGTGAGTCTGTCTAGGCAAACAAAACGTAGAACAAAAAAACCGGGGGGCGGTCGTGCGGTTTTATGCTCTTGCGTTTGTGCGGCAATGACGGGCGTCGGGCGTTAGGTTCTGCGAGTAGTGCCCGGATGCGTTGACAAATCGGGAAGTTTGTCCGACATTTTATGGTTTGCCGACGCTGAGCACGTCAGTACAATCGGTTGCCGCCACAGCATTAAGCTGTAGACAGAGAAGGAATATCATTGGTGGGTGAGTATATTTTTTCTTTGCTGGACGACAGTTGCGCGAATCAGCGAACGTTCATCGTGCTTAAGTATGTATCTAGAAAGGGAAGCTAGCTAGTCAGCACTAACACGTATAATAACTGCCGTACTATATATTTATTAAACTATCCTTGATTATTCTAGACAGTAATCATAATACAGCCCTGAATAACTAATTATAAATAGTTCGCCGAGAACATCTCCGACGATATGGAACAAAGTTAGGCGATTCATCTTAATGTTACACTTGTTCACTGTAGAGGCACTGTTACCCAGAACTATAGCTAGCGTCCAACGTTTGGCCGTTGTTCAATAATGGTGAATCAACAATAGTCTAGATTGTTGATTGGCCGTCAGTGTAGGTATGTGTACGGGAACTGTCATATATGTCCTGGCCACACTAGATCTGCGCAACAAAATATATTCATTAACTACACCACGACTAAACGACGCATATGATACATTATTCCGTCACTAATCTCAACCAGGACATGAGACTGCTTGCTCTGCTCATCGTTGTCTCTACTCTACAATCAAGCTTGCGTATTCCGCGGCGCACGTGTCAAACAGCGTACTCTTCTCTTCCAAATCTGCGAGGAACGGATTTTCCGCATCGACACTCTGCAAGCCCCTAAACAAGTGTGTTAACGCGTCTGATATTCTAAAATTATCAGAGTTTACGTACTCTAGGTATTGCGAGTAATCCCGTCCAAGCAGGATGTAAAGAATGATTGCATTGACTAGAACGTCCGGACTAGTCGAGTCCCTTTCCAAAGCCGAATTGATAGCATCCTCAGCCTCTTCCAACCTGCCAAGTTGGATGTCCGCAATAGCCTGGCCAACGAATGTTCGGGCGTTAGAAGTGGACGGGGTTTGTGCCAGCTCTTCGTAGATATAGAAGGCTTCTTGATACTTTTCGCCGCCCTGGTCATGACTCACTTAGTATTCTATTCTGCTTAGATGATGCTTCTGTTAAACCATACCAAATGTAAATCCACCCAAGCTTCTGACAAGTTGACCAGCAGATTGTCCTGACCCCATTTTTTTGCGAACTGAACTTCTTTGGAGGCGAGATCAAGCTTGTTCTGCACCAATCGCATTTGGACAATCAAGGCGACGCTTTCGCTCAGTTAGATTATTACTTACTCCTCCATCCGATATCATTGTGAACTTACGCAGCAAGATTACCCTCGTGTTTGCTGAGCAACGAGAGCGCATCCTCAACCTTGGCAGCCAAATACAACACTATGGCACCCAACACTTGCACAGTCGCATCGTCGCTCGAAGTTTCAACCAACTCCTCAACCAATTCCAGAGAGCTCTCAGTTTCACCGGCTTTATACAGCGCGAACGCTTTCACGGCCGCCAGTGCCGCGTTCCCTTCGGTGTCGTCGAGTTCAGCGACAACTTGTTCAGGCGACCCGAGCGCGATTTGCGCCCGGTAGTGGTAGACTCTGGCTTGCGTTATTGCGGAATCTGAGTATCCAGCTAGCGATTGCTCGAGGACTTCCTTGTACGCGCCCTGATAAAAGAGGTTATGGATCGCAAAAAGCTCTGTGTTAATTATAATGTTAGTACTGTCTCTTCTAATCTCCTAACCAAAATCTGTGCTCTCCGATATTCATATTCTCGATACAAGAATATTTGAAATACATGCCTCCAGCGTCTGAAAATGGATCCATTGTGTTTCTATGTGTGTGGTGGCTGCTGATCACTGTCTACACTGGATCAAAGAGCTGTGTCGGAATGGTGCTGTCATCCGTGCTGTTTTGGCGGCCGCACAGGAGCTATAGCGCTGGATCCGAAACTATATTTCTGCGTGAGACTCGCTCAGTACAAAGAGTTCATTGTCCAATTTTATTATCGCCTACGCATGAATGCTTTGCGACTCCATGCGGCTAGAGCTACTACGAGCGCTGATCAGAGTAGAATTTGAATATTGAGCCTTACGTCTTCAATATAGAAGTGAGTAGACTTGGCATTGCGATGGGAGGGCTCATGGACTCTTGAGCTGCATTCTATCATCTAACTGTTGTCATATCCACGAGATAATTATGTTTCGCAAATTAATAGTCTCGTTTTCAATGACTATTGGATGAACTACAGTCATTTTGATGATTCGAAATATTTTCTGCTGTCGAGGCTGCCAGCAATATATAGTTTTCATCATTTGGCCAACAATGTGGGGACTTGCGTATTTTTGGATTCCAGAACAGGACGGAACTCAATAATATGAAGCGTTCATGCGTGCAACACTGTTTAGTCGATACTCCTACTTTGTACTGATAACGTTGATTGACCACTACGATCAGGAGAATTAGTACCTACGAATTAATCGCCGCCGCTCTGTGATCCAAGGAATCTTGAAAATACGGATGATAATTTGAAATGATATCGGCGGAATGATTTGTACGAAGTGATAAAAAGGGGTAAATGGTTGTCCGATATCTTCGCTGCATCTAGTACTGTACTCAAAAAAAACCAAGGATCGCGAAATACGATTTAGTTTTAGGATATATTATTAACCAAATCATCCATTTTCATCTTAAATTTTAAACATTGTTTCTGCAGATATAGTCGATACAAGCAGGCAGACGATGCTCTATCGTAGATCAGGTCTCCACGTGCTCCGCGCGGTAAATCTGAATTGGGCATGTTCGCAAGGAACATACTTACGCGTGTTGCAAACGGGAGTCTGATCTCAGCAGGATCATCCATAACGTACCCTTGATAATCAGGCACTATCACCAAGGCATTTGTATTGATGAAGATCTTGTAGTTGGCTAGCACTCGAAAATATAATGCTACGTGGCTTGTATAGTGCGTGACTGGGGCTCGATCGGCTGTGGGAGCCAGCTGGACAAGTTGCGTTGGTTAGTTCGCAGCCAAGATATTGGAGACGTCAGCAATTCCGATCGCTTCAGAGAGTATATACATCAAATTTAGCTTTTCCTTATTTCGCAAATAGCTATAATATGTCACCGAAAATCGCGATCATCGGCGCCGGAACAGCGGGCATAAGCTGTGCCCGTACGCTCCTGGAGTATGGATTTCAAGTGACTATATTCGAGGCGCGCGAGCGCATAGGTGGTCGAGTGAGTTCTAATGTGAATAAATCCTGTCCTGCTCGAAAGTTTTAATCATACATGTAGATCCACGTGTCAAATGTGTTTGGTAAACCAGTGGATTTGGGTCCGAATTGGATGCATGGTGACACATTACAGAATTCAGCTCTAATGTACTTCAAAGATGCAAGCGTGGCATTACACGATATAGGATCCAGTGGAACCATCTTCTCTCCTAGCGGCACACAGTATTCTCCTGAGAAAGTGAATTATATTGAAGAGTTCATGTGGAAATATGTCGAGGAAGCTATGGAGTATTCGAAGGCGCACGCAGCGACCATTGATCCGGACTTGAGCTTGTATACTTACGTCGAGAAAGTTGTGATGGATCGATATCCGGATAATCCAGAGATACAGGAGCAGATATTGATGGCTACGCGGATATTTGGGTTCTATATTGGAGAGGACGTGACCAAACAGAGCCTAAAGTTCGCATTTTTAGAGGAGCCTTCACCAGTATGTTCCACCCTTATTGAAAGGCACGTTTCAAATGCAAATTTCAAAAGCTAAGCTATTTTAGGGCGAGAACTTGTTTGTCGCAAGTGGATTCGCGTCCATAATACAGAGTATGGCCAGCAAAGTTTTAGATAAAGTTGACTTACAGCTCAATACCCCTGTTGCCGGAGTGTATACTTTTGACAGTGGTGTCAATATCACAATGACTGCGGGCCAGAGTATCGCATTTGACGCAGTTGTTGTTGCGGCACCACTAGGTGCTTTGAAGAAACGAACTATAGCTTTTTGTCCAGAACTACCGTCACGATTATTGTCTGCAGTCGACTCCCTGGGATACGGCCGACTAGAAAAGGTAAATGAACACTATAGGTTATGTCAATTTAGAACTTGGTGAGCCAACTTTATTCTCCGCCAGGTTTATATTAAGTTTCCAAGGCAATTTTGGAAATTGGATTATTTCGAATTTTTTTCACCCGAGTATGGTGCATGCACGTTAGTCCCGACAATAGGGTAAAACCCTAACCCCGGCGGCCATAATTTTCGAATAATTCCAAATGTACGAACTTTAATTTTTGTGGGCTGAAACCTTAGGCCTT
>JAJLTN010000187.1:0-14938 GCA_030568215.1 Lipomyces kockii
TTTGATCGTTTCCGGCCATGGTTGCTAGGTTATTAAAAATTTGAAATACGGGACGTGTAGATGATTGAGGAGTGAGCCGCTCGCTTGGGTGGTCCGCTCGCTTGCCGATCACGTTAGTGCAAATTAATGGCGGCCAAGCGGGCCAATGCTGTACATGACCAGCCGCACGATAAATCATATATGTTTCTTGAACGGGAAAACATTATTTTGTCGGACCGGTGCTTGAAATCGTGACGAGTGGATGTAATGAATGGGTCTAGGGGCATTCAAATGGGATGAGTTCTTGGAAGAGGAATGGTGATGAATACGGTGGGTTGGTGCGAATAATGTAGCAAGGATGGACGGAACCCAGTGGTTGTTAGACCTGTTTCCTTTGCTATTTTCCTGGGCAAAAAAAAGTTGGATCGCATGCCAGAGTCAATGTCGACCTTGATGATCGAACTGCGATTTCCAAGTGCTATTAGCTATATCGGTCATTTGATGTCGCAGAATATAGATTGTCGATCTAGGCTTCTAACGACAACGAGGCATTGCGAAATATTTGATGACGGACTTTAGCGCGGGTCGGACAGGACAGACGGAGATAATTACACCACACAACCTAGTATCAACTAAGGTTAGTATCTGCACCGTATTAAAAGATGCCTCCTGACATCGGTGCACAAATAAAAGCTTAGCTGTTGAATGCCTTGTTGGTGAGTCCGAACTCGGCCGTTTGTCTTCTCGGACTCCGAGCACGGTCCAAATCGTGCCGACAAACTAACCTAAGCATGAAATCTACACACGACGCTTAAACCAATTATCCAAGGTGTCTTTGTTTGTTTATATGCAAGAGCACAATGGCGGATCTCTCTGACTTTGTGCAGCACGACTCATTCGTGCCTGAGCTCAATTTCGACGGCATCGATTTTGGCGCGCCGCCGGGCGAGCAATACATGATGCCAGACTTTTTCGATCCCTCGATTATCTTTCCCGTGAATACTGCCGGCAGCTCTACCGCGACTGAGAATTGTGACAGGTATGCCGACAGTGGGCGATCGGATATTGGAGCAGAGCAGGCAGGCACGTCAGCCAGCGATACATCCCCACCACAATCGTTACACGCGATGTCGACGCTGTCATTAAATACTGAGAACGCGTGTGTTAACGTGAATCAGGCTATTGGGCAAGAGCCCTATGCCGGACATATATACTCGAGTCCACAAATGCAGGTGCAAGAACGACAACAGCAGGAGCACCAGATATATAATCCGCAACTGGACTACTTTCGCCACGATAGCTCCAGTCCATCAGCAGGCTCAAACGTGACGACGCCAGCCAGCGTGACGACGACGGCGGAGACTGTGAGACCTCCCAAACGGCGTCCGCATCGCAAATCCAGAACGGGATGTCGGACGTGCAAGAAACGACGCGTGAAATGCGACGAGATTCACCCGCGTTGCGGAAATTGTTCGCATCTAGGCCTTACGTGCTCGTTCCAGACCGTCGCGTCGATGATAGTGAACGACACGGCGATCGCGCGCACAGGAATGGGAGTTGGTGGATCGCTACGTTCGGCCCATATGCATGTGATGCGCGGGATTAATCCTGGTGCAGTGCAGCCTGGTGATGATGCAGTGTTTGCCTCGATGGCCGCAAGCGAGATCTCAGGTTCTTCGGTCATGCTCGGACTAGGCACGTCCACCGTCGCATTCAATCTCGAGGACTTGCGACTCATGCACGTGTACGCTACGACCGTGAATCTGACCATTATAAAGATGTCAGAAAACCAGGCGGATATATGGCACCGGCGCGTTCCTCAACTGGCGTTCCAGCACGCAGCGTTGATGCATGCGTTACTCGCGTTTTGCGGGTCGTATGTGGTTCGTCAGGAATATGCAGACACGCCGCTCAAGGCGGTGATCGGGGAGCGCACGGCGATGCATCGCAGCGAGGCTTTGAGAATCCTGCGGACTGCGTTGCAGTCCCCACTAAGCGCGGAAATGGCCGACCCGGCGCTTTTGACGGGGTACATACTCATGCTAGACTCGATCGCTAATGCGCCGACGATCACCGGCGCGAAGAAAGACAACATGCCAACGACTCATACATCAACGCAGTTTCTCACCGTTACGCCATGGGTGCATCTCCTGCGCGGGATATGCTGCATTCTCAAGTCAGTGAAGCCGATTCAACCCGGGAGTATCATCCAGTCGATTTTAATCGATGATTTCTACGATTTACCCCTCCCGCGGTCGAAACTGGACCATAACGCATTTGCAAAAGATCTTCAGCCGTACTCTATCAAGAAGAACTTCGTTGTGTCCGCGAAGCAACATATATTGTCGAAGTCGACGACAACTCGACTACGTGCGAACAAGCCCGCAAAGGAGGACGAGTGGCTGTACGATGACGAGGACGACCTGGCAGATATTTACCCCCTGGCCGGCACATCGCCCTACGTTATCCCGTGCTTCATGCTCAGCAAGTTTAAGTCCGTGGCAGTGGCGGGACGACATAGAGTCATGTCACTTTTGTGCATCTCACTCGGGTTGCTGGATGATAGGTTTTACGCCAAGTTCCACTCTACCGACACCGTAGCGCATCGGTTGATTGCGGAACAGTATCGTGCATTGAAACGGTTCGCGAAGTGTAATTGTGACGAGGTGTGGTGGTTGGAGAATTTAGCGGATGGGCTGGATATTGAGATTGAGCCGGGCACGGGCAGTTGAGACGAGCGCTGGCTTGATGGGTTGCATATCTGTGTATTTTAGGTGTATACTGGCTTTGGAATATCGGTGTTCGGGATCGGCAAGATTTTTTTTCCATGGTAATTGTTTGTAGTTGTCATATACTATTAGGCACATAGTCGCTATATTAAACTGGCTCGGAAAAATTAAATGCGCTTGACAAATTGTTTCAGTTTGCCGAAGCCGATATATCTCTGAAGTATTTCTATGCAAGCCTCATACATACCATAACAAAATATCAAAATTACTACGGAAAGGAGGTTGTGTCCTCAGGTTGACATCGAAGTTAGGGTTAGGGATGCCATAGTGCAACAAAGCCAGCACCAAAACAGTGCCACGCCTTTACCGCGCCTGGCTAACTCCTTGGACCTAATATCAATAGACACGGTTCATTATATCGCCATCCCTAATCGTCGATAAGTGCGACTTTATGATTCCGTGTGAAAATTTTCGGACATCGCTATGAGCACACAAAATACTCGTATTGGCCTCGTTCTCTTTCCAAGACTCACTCAGCTTGATCTGACAGGACCGGTCGAGGTCTTCGGTCGTATGCCGGAGGTAGAGCTTGTCCTTTTGTGGAAGACGCTTGAGCCGGTTCCATCCGATCGGGGAATGTGCATACTACCTACGGCCACCTTCGAGGATTGCGACAGCCTGGACGTGATTTGCGTCCCTGGAGGTCCCGGCCAAGTGCAGTTGATGGAGGACGAAGATACCCTGCTATTCCTCCGTAGGATCGCACCAACTTGCAAGTTCGTCACGTCTGTTTGCACTGGCTCACTAATCCTGGGTGCCGCCGGTCTGCTCAACGGCTATCGTGCAACGTCTCACTGGTCGTCAGTCGACCAACTCAGCCTACTTGGCGCGGAACCGGTCTCGGAACGTGTCGTTCGCGACCGAAACCGTATTACGGGTGCTGGCGTGACCTCGGGCATAGATTTCGCCCTGACAGTGGTGGCCGAGCTTGCGGGAGCAGACGTGGCTCAGGAAATCCAATTGCAGATGGAATATGATCCCGAGCCACCCTACCAAGCCGGCTCGCCTCGTTCAGCACCACCGGCACTCGTCACGACGACGCGGGAGAAACTCGCGTCGTTCATCGCACGACGCAGGGCAGTCACGGAGCGAGCGGCCAAACGGCTTGCCAATGTGCGACCCGCGTAGGCCACAACATATATGATGATGGGCCTAGTGCAAGAACTAAGGGCGATGGAGGATATCGAGCAAAGATTCAAGAATCGAGCTTTGACCCAGGAGACACTATAATTTGGCGGCGGACGAGGACTTGGAGACGCGGACACGCGATAGGTTTCCCTCGTTGGGAGACAAAGGCTAGAAATTCGGATGATTAGATATCAGAATACGAAATAGAACAAGCGGAAGGCTCCAAAGAGTTTCACAGAGAAATCCTTTCGACAGTAATGCCATCATCAGACAAGTCCGCAGTCCAGCAGCACATAATTCCTGCTGTAGCATGATATCCTGTGTGTTCAAATGTGATATTTTGGGGATTTATTTTACTTGATTTTGAGATGCTTAGAGTGATCTAATCGTGAACGCCACGGGATATTTATGTAAGGAAACACTTGTTTGCCAGCAATTGATTGACTCGTGAGATCAGACTTGCTGATCCCTGCACAGCCTCGGGAAATGCGCCCGTGGCTGGGCTGAAAGTTCCACAAAACGTACTTACGTGTTATGCCGACTCGTGACCTATTCTATTGGGAACACCTAAACGCGAGCCTCACACTACTGCTGCGCCTCGACGTTGCGCCTCCGAATAAACTTCATGGAGTCGACTACGACAACGACAACGACAACGTTGCCTCGGAAATTATAAAAAGCTACGTAATATAGCGTATATACGCGCCTTAAAATAGCATTGGTCAGCTCTTTTCTCTTTTGTTTATACTCTTTGGAATACCGATAAAGTAGAAACGCGAACATTGTGAATATGGCGAGTGACGCTGGAGATAATGAGACGAAAATTGACCGGGCAATGTCGCAGCGGTGGGTTGATTTTAAGAGGACAGCATTGCGATACGATGACGGCGACGAAATGTGAGTGTGAATGCCATTGCGAAACTCGGTCGGCTGTATTGACAAATATTTTCAGCTACGAGGAATTTGGCGATGATGACTATTACAACGATGATGTGCCGCAACTACCCCAGGTACCTGATCCAGAACAGAGCCAGCGTCACGTTCCGGGAGGATGGGACACGACTCCCACGCATGAACCTCACGCGGCAGACTTATCAACGCATGCTGGCATCGCAGAACAGAGCGTGAACAGGCCGGCGCAAGAAGAGCCATACGACGCGTCGAGACACGAAGTGCCGTCGCGAACGACAGCCGTGTTAGATTCCGAACACGCGGTCGCAACTCCAATCACGTATTCTGCAGTCCAGCACACGCTGGGACCTACAATTACAGCTCGCGAAGCTCCAAAACCGCTTAATATCAACGTCGCGATTGCCCAGCAGGCTGCGACTGAGTCATCTAGCACTAGTCTTGATTCGTCCATTCCTTCGTCTGTTGCTGGACACGAATACTCCGGCTTAAATAGATTCGGTGGGTTACTTGCTCCCGAGGATACTACCCAGAACCAGCTGGATGAAGTCACCGAGGCGAAGGACGAGATTGATGACGATGAGAATGGAGAGCAACAGGCAGACGACCGGCGGCAGTCAAGTGCTTTAAGAATTGTGAATCTGACAGAGGATGACTACCTTGGTTCTCTAGCTGCAGAGTCTGATAACGTTGACGGGCAATCCACGTCTTTGGATGACGAGGCAATCCGGCGACAGTCACAGTATTTACCACCCGACACCGTTACTGACTACTACGATAATACAGACGAATCGTTTCAGCGAAATATCGAGAATCTGAGTCTTAACAGACCTGTAGACTCCTCCGCTAGCTCATCGGAGACGGACTCTGTTAATCGGACAGACAACGGTAGTGCGCGAGCTAGTTATGTTGGCTATAGCGACAGACGCTCGTCATATGCGTCGACAGGTGATCCCGCGTACTTACGTCTAGAGGACTCTGCGTACAACACGACGGCGGATTCTGATGACTATTTCAAGGCCCACGACCGGTCGACTTCTGTTGGAACTTCGCGGTCTGAATCAGAGATAATGACGGCTAATTTGCTCGAGCAACTAGAAGCACAGCAGGCACTGGAGTCTAGACGCCAGAGCGCGCTACAAGAGGATCCTTCAAGTCCACTGAGCCAGAAGCGTCAGATCGAAGCTGCTGTCCCCGGATCGCCAGAAGTTGCCCGTACTAGTCTCGAACGTCCGCCCATTCCCGTCACGGTCCCAGCTATTATCCCGGAACCGGACCCAGAACAGAACCACGATGAAGTACGCATGAGCGAAGCCAACGAGCTATCACCGGCGTCTACCGTTGAAAGCGATCCCGAAGCTGATGATTCTGAGCAGTATTATGACCCTTCTGGGATTCCTCCCGTAGAGACCGTGACTGAGAAGACACCAGAACCGTATGTTCCGGCAATCTCATATCTGTCAGCGCCATATCCTGGGCCTCGATGGAATTTCAGCGAGATCGTGAAAGAGCCGAACCCGATCAAGCGAAAGATTTTGTTCGAAGCTGCACGTAAGATGGAGCAGCGGTATGACTCAGGACTTGGCCAGTGGCTATTATATATGACGCATCAGCGAGACGATGGTATGTTTGGTTAAATGAATGTGAGAGTCTTTGCCACTGACGTTTTGTAGTTGAACCTTTCTCAATGAGTACAGTGGGCACTGACAGTGGCAAAGCCGGACATCACGCCATTCAGCGTACTACAAGCATTATCGGCCATTCCGTTTCCCGCTATAGTGAAAAGTCAGTCGAGATGATGGAGCGCGTTGGGGAGAGATCAAAGGGCATATTCCACAGGTCCAAGATATTTGGCAACAAAATGGTGAGATCCGATAAATCATAGTCTTATTTTACCAACATAACTGCTGGTTTTCTTCGGTTATCTCGCAATTATCTATTTTAGCAGAAACTGGGACCTCTTGTCGTGGTAAGGCGTTGGTCATGTATTTACGATGAACGCTGTATGTAATGGTAGTTATAATGAAACATTTTGATCTGGAGAAATCAAACTGCTAAATTCTGACTGTTGGTTGTCTGATGAACTTTGCTGTTGCATTCTTCTGTTCTCTATTTTGCACACGACCTGTTGGTATTTGTAGATGTGGCACGTTTACTGACTATATTCGTGTTTTGCAGACTAGAGAATTTGAAAGGACAACCAAGGAAGCAGCAGCGTTATCCGCACAATCCAAGACAAGTATTATGGTACCACAATTTTCGACGATTAAAGACATGCACCCGGTTTTAAAAGATAGCTACCTGTCCTCGATTAGAAAGAGCAAGGATGTTTCAGTTTACATGGTTGCCTCAATAGATTATACTTCCGCCGCCGCTGATTCCAAGAACTCCTCTAACTTGAACGGGGCGATGTCGTCTGATATGACAGATTTCATTGACCAGTTTTCCAAACGAGATGGGCGACCCGCTGCATCAAGAACGCAGGCAGGATCAGGAGACGAGCTCGACAATGGATCTGATACAGATGGCGATTTGTCGACACTGGAAGCTACGTCTCCCGCAATGGACGCAAGAGTCTACGAGAAGTACGCTCTGGATGGCGTTCCAGAGTCACCATTAGATGCTCAGTCACAGACAAACGGCGGTTCTAACGGCCCTGGTATCGCCGGCCTGGACTACGATGTTAACGTGATTCTCAGCGCCTACGAAGACACCATTGATTCTCCAACAAACCAAGATTCTACTGCATCTGATAGTCCATCCAAGACATCAACTCAGGCGCTGCGACGCCACAGATCGCTGCGTGACTTTGAGCCGTCTCTCTTTACACTGCCGAAGGTCCGCTCAGCGTCCTCGGCTCGTATCGCGGCTATGAGAGCTGCTTCTGTCGCGGTGACAGCGGAGAAAGATGCGTCTGAGTCAGCATCCCCGCATACCTCCGCGTCTGGCATGACTCAGCGTCGAGTTGTCACGGCGCCAGTGTTGCCGGAGCCAGAGATTGATTTAATGCGAATTGATAGCATAACGAAATCGTTTTTATCCAAGGAGCTTGCTATATTTGATGAAATTGGTAATTTCGACAAGGCACCTCCAGCAGCATCATTCCGCGTCGATTACGTTGCCCCGAAGAGCATGCTTTTACCAGACGCTGACAACCTGTCGCTACGGTCAACGCAATTAGCAGCCGCGATCCGCAAACCTCTTCCGCAAGCGCCTCAAATCTCAAGCGACGAGCCAGTTGTCGTGCAACCGAAGAATGTACCGTCGTTCGAATCAGGGATACCGAAGCCAAGGCGATCCGATGGGATGTCATCCAAGCTGAAGGGACTGTCGAAGCTCAGGTTACCTGGGTCCTCGCCCAAGCCACAGGCAGAGAGTTTCAAGCGACAATCTGATCCGGTCCACGTTCATGTCTCGATTGCACCTGAGCAGCACGTCGTCGAGGAGAAAGCATTACCTCTTTTGCCGCCGCAGAATAATGGGGTCGTTGACATCTCTGCAGCGCCGAGAAATTATGCGAAGAGGAAGCCGGTTGGTGGTATCGTTCCTGTATCTGCCGCCAGGACGTCGCCGCCTACGGCTCCAGATCAGCATACGAATCCGCCTTTATGTGCGCCGCTTATTCAGCCTGTGCCTCAGACATATATCGTCAAGCCGCTTCCGATGGAGCCTGGTCCGGCACATGTACCACAGCATGAGTTCCCGACGGCCGGACCAAGAGGTCCAAAGGCAGAGGAAAAAGAACAGCCGAGCGTGGAAGCGAAGGGACCAAAGCCGGGTACTGATTTCATGAGCAAGTTCAGGGACTTAATGCAAATGGATGCAATTGGAATCACTCCCGCTACACGAGCTCAAGTTATGGCAGCGAATACTGCATCGGGAAACATCGGAGGCTCATCTTTCAAAGGCGTGAAGATGAATATGAGAACGTTGACGGGAAGACTTCAGAAGAGAGCCGTGGAACAAGATGCCCATCAGGCTGAACAGGATACGACTGTAGACACGATTAAATGGAAGGAACAGCCCAGCTACGTTCAGCAGCACCAGGAGTACCTGAATGAAGAAGAGGCTGGTACATCTCGGACACTTTCAAACGAGCCTGTGCCACATAGAAAAGTCACCCAAAGCGAAACCCCTATGTGGCCGCCGTCCGAGCTGGACTATATTGCGGAGGACCGCACAAGCAAACCAAACATACTCCGAACGCAGGACGAGTCCCAAACGAAGAGATATATTCAAGGGTCCACAGAGCCTCTTTTATATTCGCAGCCTAAAACATTTCCTTCAGTCTCATCTTCTAGTGCAAGTCCTGCTGTTGAACCGGTAGAATCTCGCAGCATGAATGAAGCGGAATCAAGAGCTCAAACAGAATTTGAAGTACGTTTGAAATCGCAGAGCGCTGCGGCTTCAAGCTCTGCTTCAGAATCTTTGCAGAACCCTGTGCTGTCTTGTGGAAAGCGACTTAGTGAACAGGAGGTCGATTTACCACCGCAGATCACTGAGGAGACTGATGATAGTGAGGGAATGGGAACTCCAGTGCAGGAGTTGTCTGCTGCAAGCTCGATATTGTCCAGAGAATCCAGTTCTAAGAGTTATCACGATGCACTGGTAAGAGAATTTGGTTGACTTACAAGGATTCATATTGACTATTGGCCAGCTGTCCAACTCCGACCGCTCACATGTCGAAACTCCGGCGGATATGGGACTTATCGACACTAACAGGTTAGAGACGGAGCATGAAGCAGCCCGCCAAGATACAGAATCGGAACCGGCTGTGGATGTTACTCCTGATTCTTGTACCAGTCACGAGGAGGTTGCTGTACCGATAGGTCGGGAAAAGTATAGGAGGCGGCGATCTTCAATGCCAGAGTGGTCTCCAATTGATGATATGGTAGGCTTTGTTCGAAATTCGCAGTCTCAAGGATACTGACATTCATTCAGCTGAATTCACATCTTCGACCCCTCCCACATAAGGCCGACGATGACGACCAAAATCCCACTCTCGGAAAGGAGCTCACGGTTACTTCGCAGAACGCGGAGTCGCCGAAAGCTGATCTAAGTGATTCGCCAGTGTATCGGCACCACAAGTCCAGGTCCGATCCGCACTTAGCAAGATCAGACGTCATATCATCAAATAGCGCTTCGGTGCAATTTACTAAAGAGAAGCCACAGATTATTCAGAGATCAGTGTTTGAACGTCAACAGGCTGCACTGACAGCTCAGACTGGAGAGCCGACACCTAAGATTGTGTATGTTGTGCCGGACGAGTACGATTTTGCAGAGCGACCAGTTTATATGAGAGCTATGTCGGCAGCCATGCATATGCCGGCGCGCCCTCCAGGTAGAATGATGGTTGATCCGCGGTACAGGCCCCCTCCTCGTCCGGGAATTAGAGTACCTCCGCCTGGATATCTGAGGCGTTACCCGCAGCAGTGGCCGCCTCAAAGAAAACCTCCTCCCATTCACCGTCCGACACAACAGGTACCCGTTGGCCCAGGGCCATCTCAAAGACTGCGACCAGCTCACATGATGGACGGCGATAATATTATTCCGGTAATAGACAGGGATCGAGTACCGTCTGGACGACCTCACGAAAGCGTTGCTCGCGGTGCTACGATGCCGCCTCGAGACTACTATGACGGTGGGTATCGGTCCCGTACGCCGGAACGTTTGTATGGACCTTCTGATGACTATCTCTCACGCAACGCGCGCCAGCGACCTGGTTACGCAACTCCACCACTCGTTTCTTCGTCATCCATCGCGTCAAACTCTTCGGGCGGTGCGCGCTCACAAGCAAGTTCTGGAAGTTTTAATCAAGGCCCTTCAGCAGCTACTGCGAAAGAGCACATGCTCAGAATGGCTACGACTCCAGACTTCGATGCGGGTGCTTTTGGTTCTCCAAAGCGATTTCCGAAGCGTCATTTGTAATTTTATGTTAATTAGTTGTGTACAGTTATTGTGTCATAGTTGGTTATGTTTTGAATGTGTACTTGTGCATTAGATTGTGGCATCAATATGGATTGGGAAATAAACATTGTATTATTTGGAATTGGGATATTTTTGGGATTGCATTTTTGTAATAATAATGTACATTATATATTATTAATAATTTTCTCTACTAATATCAATCCACAGACCGAGGCCATCATGCTCCTTCAGGGAATAGATATTAAGCAGATCTGCTAACATAGTTATGCGGTCTATATACTTATGAGCGCTTAGTCAGCAAGTAGTGCATGTCTGTGGATAATTGAAAGGCATTGTCAGTTGCGGCCATACCAAGAAGAAAACACAGTTCCCCGTCCGATCAACACCAGTTAAGCTTCTTTGGGCCTACTTAGTACTGCGGTGGGAGACCACGCTGGAATCGTAGGTGCTGCAATTAAATTAATTCTTTTTTTTGGATTCCATTCGTTTGTTAATGAAGGAATATTCAATATAAAACTCTAGTGGAACTTCAGAATTAATTTTTAACACATCTAAATAACTTTCGTGATTTATCAAATGTCAAGCGTTGTGTCATCAACATATTTGTCAATGATGAAACGTATTACACCGAGTGGTACCTTTGGATTTTATGCGGGTACTAGATTTGTGTTATATTTCAATATTTGCCTATCCCGAGGTCTCCGGCCTTTCTCTCGAAGGAATTAAATATGTCTTTCAGAGAGGTTTCGGCATGAAGTCTGTGCGCTACAGTCTACGGGTGCAAAGGAGAGAAAGCTTGCCGCCAGTGGTGTGTCAGAAAAATGAATTGTTATTGTTGACTGAAAAATAGATGAAAGTTCGATTAGAACTTAAAGAAAAAAAATGAGTTGGCGGATGTCCGACTCAGTTGACTTAAATCAATTGATACGGGTTGAGACTCTATTTATATATCTGAATCCGTGTTCAGTAGCCTTCCTTGTAAGTATCACTCGGTACCATTGTCTCCCCTTTAATCGTGGAGGGCAAGGTGCTGGTTCGATCGGAGCGGCCGGTGAAGTGGATTATACTGTCTGTTCACCCTCAAACGTGGTTCCGCTTCGCAACGGCTCTGTCGATTATAGCTTGAATCCCTTCTCGGTTCGCTTCTGCTGATGGCCCGTGATCCACATGTTACGCGTTATAATCATCTACAAACGCCGTTGACCCCATATTTACGCTCAACTTGTTTTGGACTAGGTCTGCATTGAAAAAAAGAGAAATAGAATCGGCGAGAGTGGCGATTCTTGCGGTAGACCTGCTTGTGGCAATGACTGTTGCTGTGAGGTGTGCCCGTTTATTAGTATGGTCGCTGTGCGTTCGGAGCAAAAAGGCATCAACCCACCGCACTAGGGCCGGCGGGAGGCCTTTCGCCGTAAGTCTCTGCAACAGTCTGCTCTCGTACCCCCCCTTGTATCATTCGCCCGCTGTTCCAGGTCAGGAAAGGTGTGGCCCTTCGTCGTTGCTCTTGCGTCTTGTTCCTCCAGTATGTGTATATTCGCCGGAGTTGCGAGAGGTTCTTTTTCCACCACTTCTCTGTATATGCTGCGGGCTTGGCCTTTGGCATGAGCGCACGGACTGCTTCCAGTACCACTGTCATCAATCGGTCGGTCTGCTGTTGTGCGCTGCCACCAACCGGGACGGGCCGGAGCGCGATCCGGATGTCATTCCATGGAGCATTCTTGAAGAGCAATCTTACTACGGTTGGTCGATCGGGTGGTGTGACGTCAAACTCTGTGTCAATCGCTCTGTGATCCGATCCGTGTTCAGCCGTTCGCGTGTACTGTACACTTCAACACTGATACTGCCAACTCTTCAGAGGCTAGCATCAAGTCGATTGTAGTCTCGCTGTTGCTGCTTTGCCATGTCTTTGTCCTACTTGGTAGTAAGCTCCGGAGCCCATGCTCACTCATGAGATAGATGATCGGGTCAGCTTCCCTTGTCTGTCCTGCGAGACCTCATCCCTTCCCCATAGTTGATCGCGTCGGTTGAAATCCCCTGCAAGTATCAAATCAATTCGCGTGCCGATCCTATTGCGAGTTTCCTGAATTAGTTGGTGTATAACTTGCTAGTCGTGTCCAGGAGTGCTTCCTCGTCCCGCACCTCAACGTACCCATGCCAGCAGTATTGGCCGGTCTGGGAGTCGCAGCACTGCTGCAGTGAAGTCGCACGATTGCACCGGCACCTGTTCTGCTTCGAAGTTCTTCCGGATCCAGAGCATGCTGCGGAAGGCCCACCTTCCTGACGTTGAACGGTCTGCATCATCTTAGTCCAGTTTGAGTGTCCCACAGGGAGATTATCGCTCGTCCACGCGTATGGTTCCGATATCGCTAACACTCCAAAGTCTCTCAGTTGCGCAGTTGCGCATCATTCATTGAGCTGTGCTGTACCATCTGCTGCTTTCGAACATTCAGTTGCAGGATCCGGAGTGTCCTACTCATGACGAGCGGGTTAGAGTACTCGACGGTTCCTCCTGAACGATTCATGTGGCCCTCCGCATGGTACACACTTCAGTATTGCCGCATGGCACTCGTTGTGATGATGTCCTACCTGGGCACATCTGGCACATACTTGTGGCTTTGTGCACGAAAACGCCTTGTGCCCTAATCCCTGACATCTATAGCATTGTTTCGGCCGTATCGTGGTTCAAAGACGCTTGTATACGCCGACACCCCGGCCACGTGAAAATACTGGCCTTGTGGGTGGGAACCGTGTTGCCGCACTGTCCTTCATAAGGTAGACGACCATCCACCCGTAAAATTTCCCTGCATCTTTTCTGCTAAGCCACGCGACCTTGGCAATGTTGATTTCATTTTCCTTTCCTAGTGCCTCAGTGGTCCAAGGTAGGACCTTTCCCTCTTGCTCGAGCACAGCCGATCGGTTTGCGTTGTCTACCTTACCGGGAAGAGCAGATCTCTCAATACCCGGGCTCCCTCTACTTCTGTCCTCTAAACCGCTTCATTGACCTGATTCATCCCTGCATGCTGCCCTAATACGTTCTATTCTGGTGTCTCTGATCACCGCAGCGCAGCGCCACTTGTCTTGTCCTTCCCCCGTACGGATCTCATCCTCGATTGCCTTCCTAGTCGCCCCTGGATAGGCCTGGTTAAATCCCCAAATCTTGACGTGCCAATTGTGCAGTACAGTGTGTCAGTCATCGAGGACGGCGTAGTGCCCATTGAGGTGATCGTTCGCCAGCTGTTCGGTGGTGTGCGAGCGACCTCTGCATATGATGGGGAGGGACTGGTGCCCAGCTTTGGATCTGTTCTGTCCTTGCTGCCATTTTTCCTTTAAGTGTATCGATCTGTTGAGTGACGGTTTGGCAATGGCTTCAATCTGATTTTGATGGGTCTTGGTGAAGGATTAGATCTGTTTTCGGTCCGTCTTTGTCAGGGCTTGAATCTGGTTCTGGTACGTCTGTTTCTGTTCCTCCATCGTTGCAATCTGTTTGGCCTGCTCCAGCTTCTGCTCTTCCATTGCCTTCAGGAGCGACTTCACCAGGTCACTCAGCACTTTGATCTCCACATTTGCAGATGTGGTCGCCTTCTCGGTGGCCCATTGATTCCGAGGTGCAGCCGTAGAAGCACGTTCTCCTGTCTTGGCGGCAATTGCTCGAACCTTCATCGCCACGATACGATCCCTTAGGTGCGAAGTGATCTCCGTTATTTTTGATAGCGGTGCACCGGAAACCGTTTCCCTTACTTCAATTGTATCTTCCCTCTCGCTTGAATCCGATATGGACCTCCTCTGGCCCCATTCTCTCGCCTTCGGCGTTGGACACGTTCCCGAGTCGACTGACGCGTCGGGCTCACATCATGAAGTGATCCAACATGAAGACAACGAGAGGGCAGCCCGTAGAAAAAACACGTACTACCAGACGGTGTAGTTGTTGCAACTAGAGTGGACATACATCACGTACATGCAAAGGGATACAGAAATTTTTTTATTTATTATAATGTTATATAAAGATGATATGGTTTGCTATAAGGAGAAATAAAGCTGATGATTAGTTTTTGCGATCCGCTCGCTTGGGAGATCCGTTAGATTCTAGGTCTGTCTCTTTAAACTGACAGTCATCTGCCATTCGGACTAAGTTTTGATATATCTGGCGCGGAGAGAGAAGCTTATGCGCATCGATATAGTTTCGCACTTCATCGGTTACATGAAAC